>JALIZH010019714.1:0-74250 GCA_030522465.1 Rhipicephalus appendiculatus | reverse complement strand
GGTGTTATCTACTGGAATGCAGCAACGATAAGATGCAGTTTTTGATGCAATTAGCGAAATTTGCTTTGCAAGTCCCTGCATGTGCGCTTAAGAAATGCACCGCCTTCATGGATAACACCTAGAAACTGTTTGTGCGTCTACAAGAAAATAATAAAGGTGGGTTCTAACTTTTTTTCCTGAGAAACGAGGCACGTCATGACGCGAAAAGCTACGCCTTGAAGTGATGACTATAAGGTGGGAACCTACTACACTATTTCTGCATGAACAGAGCGGCCGTAAGCGCGAAGTCTAAACAAAAGAGAAACATGCAGGTTCTTGCGACATGTTTTTGGTGATAGAGAGCATGAGCATGACAACTGAACATTGAAAACATTATAACGTAGCCGGTGAGCTTTCATCTGTGTACATGGGCCGGTTTTCCCTAGTGGGCCGCGAGACAAAGAAAAGGGATAATTCTCTGCTGTGGCTAAATTTGGTATCTGTAATTGGATGGTACGAATGGTTAGAAAGACATAACGTAATTTTTTTAATCAAAATATGCTCCTTTATTCACCATATCAGGAGAAACAATACAGTGAGAGGTGTCTACAAGCAGGAATTATCTTGTTCCACACTAGGTACCCCACGTCATGTGAAATTTAGCCGATGCCACCTCCTAGCATGGAAAGCACCGGATCGTCGTCGATTCTTGCTTCTTCATTTGCAGCACTAACCGGCATTGACCATCCCCGTTCTGTGGCCTCTTTAGCCATAGCCATGATTCCTGTAAAGACAAATGACAAGTCATAAAATGCCACAAAAGTAGTTTCCTTGCGAGATACAATTACTATTCGCACTGTGCAGACAGCCACAATTAGAAGCATAAATTAATCCCTTATGACGCTACAGTATTGCCACAGGCCCTCCTTTCTTTTTATTTTTATGTTACGGCCCCAGTACACGTGTAACTGCTGCCTTTCTCAAACCACGCCGAATGACTAGGAACCTTCTAGAAAATCTTCGAACCTTCCTATGAGACTACGCGCACAACGCGAACATTACAGTTTTTTCTGGAAATTATGTGGCCGCTAGCGATAATGCTAGAATATTTAATGGCGCATTTATAAATGCCTCCGCGCTTCACCACTTGCCAGGTTATTGACGGCTGACGCTCTCTTCCCCGCTATCACTGCCAGTGTCTATTACTGTAGTCTGACTTTCAGTTTCCCGGCTGCATGTTCCGCCAAATAAAGAGTTTCGTCTTCGAGACGCCGACTGCTGCCTTCGTCAACGTCACGACCACCTCACAATATTTTGGAACGGGAATGTTACCCTTGCCAGCCGCTGCTGTAGAAGATAGAATTGGTTCTTCGAGCGCGTGTAGGAGATCTTCTTGAACAATGTTGTAAACAATTTCTAAAACTTGTGTGATGGGCAGCATTTCATGAAGTTTGTGTAGGAAATGTCGACTCCCTTTGCGCCACTTGGCAGTTTGTACCCCTATATTTGTAGTGCTACAAGTCATCATCATCACCTTCAGCCTGACTACGCCCAATACAAGGCAAATGCCTCTCTCGTGTTCCGCCAAAGGGTTGCCGTTGGTGGCTACATTGCGCCAAATTGGCTAGCTTTGGACCCCGTTGGCGACGAAAATTTCCGGTAGGCGCCGTGGCTCTTTTTTAAACTTGTGGTTTTACTTATTCAAAATGGTTTTATTCATTCATCAATAGTAAAGAGTCTCTTGATAATACCGCTTCTGATCTATTTGGATGGAAATTCTGCCATCATTTCAAATGACATGGCTACTTTGGCTACTTTTGGCGTGTGTTCTCGTGCCTTTGCATGTCCACCCAACGGCAACCCTGCCGCCAATCAACCCGGTCCTGTGCTTGCTGCAGCCACGTTACACCCGCAAACTTCTTAAACTCATCTACACAACAAACTTCTTGTCTCCCCCTCGCGCGCTTATGTTCTCTTGGAATCCGGTCGCTTAGCCTTAATCATCAGCGCGGTCACCCTCGCTATGCGCTACGTGCCCGGCCGATCTTCATTTGTTCTTCTTGATTTCAACTATGTTATGCTTAGCACCCGTTTGTTCCCTGACGCACTCTCCTGTCTCATAAGGTCACAACTATTATTTTTCTTTCCATTCTCGCTGCGTTGTCCCCAATTTAAGTTGAACCCTCTTTGTAAGCCAGCAGGTTTCTCCAGCGTAGGTCAGTACCGGTAAGATGCAGCTGTTACGTACCTTGCTCTTGAGGGAGAGTGCTAAACTACCATTCCCGATTTCAGAATGCTTGCCGAATGTGCTCCATCGCATGCTTATTCTTCTAGTCATTTCACTCTGATGGTTCGGCTCCGTGATTAGTGCCTGTCCTAAGTAGACGTATCTGTACAACTTCCAGTGTCTCACTACCTATCGTAATGTGCTGTTCTCTTCCGAGGCTGCTGCACATTACATCAGTTTCATGCATATTAATTCTCAGACCTACTCCTCTGCTTTCCTTATCCAATTCAGTAATCATGAGTTTTAATTCGTTACCTGAGTTACTCATCAATGCAACATCGTCAGCGCATCGTAAGTTACCATGGTACTCTCCATAAACTCTTGTCCCTAACTCTTCCCAATCTAGGACCCTGAAAACTCCTGTAAACATGCGTTGAATAGTATTAGGGAGATCGCGTCTCCCTGTATTGCACCCTTCTTTATTAGGATTCTGTCCCTTTCTTTATGGAGGACTATGGGGGGCTGTGGATCCTCTGTAATTTTTTTTCAGAATGTTTATATATGCTTTGTCGACGACCTGATGCCGCAGTGCCTGCATGACAGCTATCATCTCGAACGAATTAAATGCCTTCTCGTAACCTATGAAGGCTAAATAGAGGGGCGGGTTGCATTCCGCGCATTTCTCCACCACCTGATTGATACCGTCAGTTAGCATCGGTTGTAGAAATGCTAGAGGGGGCTACAAGTCTGCCACTATCTATCTATCTATCTATCTATCTATCTATCTATCTATCTATCTATCTATCTATCTATCTGTCTATCTATCTATCTATCTATCTATCTATCTATCTATCTATCTGTCTGTCTGTCTGTCTGTCTGTCTGTCTGTCTGTCTGTCTGTCTGTCTGTCTGTCTGCCTATCTATCTATCTATCTATCTGTCTATCTATCTATCTAATTTAAATTTCCATCACTGCAGTCTTCGCGTACAACTTCCGCAAAAATCCTAGAACGATTGGCTTCGTACCGCTGCTCTGTTAAATATTTTTGAAGATGTTACTGAAAATCTACTACTTTCAAGTCAGCTTATGCTTTACGTAACCAATGCTATTTGCTGTAATATTTTGTAACTATTCGAGAATAAAAAAGGTAAAAGAGGACACCGTACCATAAGCGCTGACCAAAAAGTACAACCTGTAGAGTCGCTGTATAATTTGACAGATAAATAGATACACTCGCCGAGGTACGTATCATCAAACAGTTTCAACTCACCACAAGCCAAGGCAGCGAAAATAAGAAGAAACGCTGCGATACGCCCTGCCATCGCAACCAGAATGCTCTGCTGTGCGTCTTTTCCTAGTGCAGCTGAAACGTGATTCTGCTGAAAGAAACGTGTCCCTTAAGAAGATTGGTTTCCTCGGATCACACTAATTTGAAACGCCGTACCTCACAAAAGAAGACAAGGCTTCGGAAAATTTTTCATCCGAAGCAAGACGCCTCACTAAGCCTACGAATAATGAAGCAACATATCGGAACGTTTGCAGCTCGACTTCGGGTATATGCTGCAGCAGGTATTCTGCAAAGTTTTGTATCAAACGGAATAGTTGCAATATTCATGTCGGCGCACTTATTTCAGATCTTACTTACCAAGTTTTTCTGAGGAGAGGCACTAACTATCGAGGTGAAAGCCTAAGCAAACAACTACGTATTCTACCACGCTACTCTTGAAGGCTCAAGTAAATATTTTTCTCTGTTCCTGCAATTTATTTTCTAACCCTTCCATGCAGTCACTGAGTTCACTTCTAACAGAACCAAGGTGTTTTTTCTAGGTCGCACATATTAATGTGGGTAAGTTTTTACCGCACACAGTGCACAATGTTTCCGCCATAGCAAAAAGAGACAACTTTTATAGTAATCGCGAGAATTACAGGGTTTCGTCTACAGCTTAGGTGTAGATTATCTACATAAATTACTCGATATCGGTAACGCAAGCCTATTTTGGAAAAGAGCGGGCAGTAACAGCTGCAAATGTACTTCATTAGTTCAAGGTGTTATTATATGAGCCGTAGTGAAGCTTCCGCTAAATCTTGGGCAGCATGACTGAGCCATTGCAAGACGGTGCATAATAATGCTATAAAGAAATAAAGTCGACGCACTTCAGTGAAAATCCCGTCTTTCCGAAATTTGAGCATCCAAACGCTAAGCGCTCCATCTCTTTATCTCTCGTCATTGCCACGGCAATGACACTGCCTACTCTCGAAATACCACTGAAAATCCAGCGGGAAATTGATAAATGTTTTCAAGCTGATCATTTTGCGATGAGGCGAAGCTGAGACTACTGCCACGATTTATGTCATAACAAAAAATATAAGGCACCGCATATTATTTTAGTCGTGTTCTTAGACTCGGAACGCCTAAATGCATCAACATTGCCCCGTGGTGGGGATTGTAGCATCTAAGGATGCGCTGTGTAAACTGCCACAGAGCAACTCTCTGCTTGAAGAAATGAATGTGGACTTACCAAATTTCTCAGTCGCTTAGTCTGTGCAGCAATCATGTCGACACCGCTCTTTTTATTCACCCTTTTGGTGTCATTGTCCCCAACGCAACGGTAAAAGCTCGCATGTTTCGGCTCCATATTTGGAGCAATATAGCATGATATCTAGACACTGTAAAATGCAATTGGCTTTCAGTTCGAAAATAGAACAGAATGAACTCAGGCATCCTTCTGTTTATTGCCAGATGTCTGATTCAGCAAAGTATCTCGATGTTACTCCATCTAAATAACAGGATGTTGGTAATACAGGCTGTTGCTTCGGAGGTCGAACAACGACTTTAGTTGACTGTGAGGCACATGGGCGGAATATACGTCATAAAAACAACTGTAAAAATTTAAAAAGGGCATGTGAAGGAAGTTTAATGGCCTCAATACGATTTACCTTCTGTGCATGAGCCCTACTCGCGTGCGTATGAGTATCGTCCCTATTGCAAAACCCAGCGCCGGTGGGTACCAGCGTCCAGAACCATGCCGGATCATGGGCCCAGTATCGCGCTAGATACTGGGGACGCTGGAGCGGCATTTTATTGGGAAGGCGCTGGGTACTCCAGCGCAAAACGGCTCTACAGCGTTGAAACAGCGGTGCCTATATGCCATAAATAAATACATTAGTGAAAGAAGTGATATAGAACGCAATAACGCAATAAAAACAGAAAAAGCCATATCAAAGAAAAGTGTCCGTCAGGAGGAATTGAACTTGCCACCTTCCTGATTTAGAAACGAGTACTCTCCCACTACGCCACGTAGGAACATGCCGTGTTCGTAAAACAACTATTTAACCAACAAACACACCGTTCGGCTTCATGTTTACATGTCGCACAGTCACGATAGACGCGATCTTCCTTTCCAAATAAGAATTGCGTCTTTATTAGACACAGACGAACGGCTGCCGGCACCGAATGACATGCCGATAATGGCCAGAGCGCTAAGTTTCTTTAAGAGCTGACATCTTAACTCCGAAAAATATGAAATATACCTAGGAGCAGGCACAGTTTGCCGACTGTTACTGCCGATTTTTTAAATAGCCGTTTCTCGCTCTTGCTACTGGTCAACGGGTACAGAGGTTTTATGATGACTAGTTCGATAAATAGGTGGGTACATGATCGAATATTGAGTAGTGTTCTCGCGCAAGCGCCAATATGCCAGTACAGCGGGCGTGCCAGTGTACAGATTTGCAGTTCTATCGATACCTGTAACTAAAAAACCCGCTCAGCTAAATACAAATACAATGCGCTGAAAAAATATGTCAGTGCGTTAGTTCACTAAGGCGTACCAAATTACCCACTGACAATAACGTGTTCTTACATATGAGTCGGAGAAGTACCGGCTAGTGCGGCCGGCAGCTTTCGGTGACAGCTTGTGCGGGTTGCTGAAAGAGCATCGTATCGATGGTCATCGCTCCTTTTGCGGGCACCGTACACAAGGAAAAATGGTTCATTTAGGTTAACGAATGTCTAAACTGTACTTTAAATTCATCCTTACACGTTAGAATTGCGTGTACTTTAAGCGAGAAGCGCCGGTAACATGTGGGCGGACACGGCCGGCACACTAGGCCTAACACTCGCTGGGAGTCTCACTGGGTAAGACCGATCTCGGCGCAGCTGAGTTGCCATGGTTGAAGTTTCTGCATTTAAGCTTCGGAACCTTTCTTAGTGTTAACTAAAGTGCACGTGAAGTAAGTGGAAGGACAAACATTGCCGGAGATGCGTTTCCGGTGCGGCGATATCGAACGACGGCTGTTTTTCTGGCCTCCGTAGGATGAGGTTGCGAAGCCAGAGCTCATTTGCTTCTCGCCCACTGTGCGGCAATGTAACGATTTGCTGTTTCTAGTAGGATCGACGCCTTCCAGACTTATAAACACTTCAAAATTGAATCATTACAACAACCCATCCCTGATGGGAGACTGGTATATGTGCGGGACATGCACAAAACGTGCATTCATCGGTGCTGTGCTGCGCAAGAATTAGTGCCGTTATTCACTCTACGTGAATAAGAAAAAACGCAGGCTAAAAAGTGAAATAATCAGGGTTGGCTCCTTTGTTTTATTGACGCAATTTTTTCTAGAGAAGAAATGGAAAAACAAAAACGTCGGTGATTTCGCATATATCACATAATCTCTTGCGCTTATCATTCTCTTTCTCTGCTAAGGTAGAGGTTGTGAAAATATTTGGGACCTGTTAGGATAGCATCCATTGGTAGCATCCAATCAAACATTGTATATTCAACGATACTGAAAGATTCCGCCGCATAGCCTACAGAAACTTGCACGCCACACTGGAAGAAACAGTGCAGGCTCTAGTGTGCACCAGCGCACTCCTGTTAAAATTCCAGCGTTTCCAGCGCTTCTCAGTACGCTCCAGCGTAACAGCGGCCAAGCCAACGCCCCTACCAGTGCGACGCAGCACTGTCCCCAGTGTGCTCACCGAAGTGCCAGTGAATCCCAGCGCGTACCAGTGTTCCCATTGTGATCAAGTGCCAAAAAACGTACTGTTATCACGCTGGGGGGTGCTGGAACCGTTCTGGTTTTTGCAGAAGGGGTAATATTTCCTGAAAATTGCGAGTCTTTTGAACGCAATGTGGAACGCTAACAGCTGGCGTCAACCAGCACGTGATATTATTACGAGCTGGCAGCTATCAAACTGCAGTTCCTATTACAATCGAAAGAATAAATTCTGTGCGATTTGGCTGTCGTCGGAAAGATGGTGCGTGTTGCTTGAAGAATGGTTTCGTTGAAACAGCCCGTAAGTAGACGACGGACAAGAAAAGGAGTACACAGGACATGCGCTGAACTCGCCACTGCAGTTCAACACATGTCCTGAGCACTTCCTGTCCGTTTTCTACTAACGAGTTGTTTCGACCAACTGAACTTTGTGCATGTCTCTCAACATATCGTCAGTATATTGTTTAACAAAACGCTTGAGACGAGCTAACGTACGACCCACAGTGCGATGTTTGATTTACTTGTTTTATAGGCACTTTGCTAACCAGCTTTTAACATGAAAATGCTTTATGCCGGGGTCCAGCAAGAACACAGTGACGAATTACCGTCGCGGAAATGACGTCGTAAAAATGCATATGATCAGATGACAAAGAAAAACTTGAAGAAAAAAGTTGTCAACGGGCGTCGAACCCAATGCCTCTCGGTCCACGCCAACAGATGCCGGGCACGCTATCGACTGCGCCACGTTGACATACGCTGGAGTATATAGAAGCACGCCTTTTATATTTCACACTTTCTTCTCGCAGTGCTCTTGTCCGTCAGGTTGGTGTCTGCGTCTGAGAGTGGTAAAATGAAGTAATGCATCATGACCATGGCCTCCACGATTACCTCCTGCAATGCATCGTTGCTACCAAGGAGGTTAAAAGGTTTCTACGCGTGCGTAGCATTCGGCGCCTTTCTAATTGGATTAGTGCAATTTTGTCAACCTAGTACATTTCTAATTGGATTAGTGCAACCTAGTACATGTAATTATACTAAATTACAAGCTCATTTGAAGATTTGTCTATTTATATCACACATCAGCGCGTGGCGCGCTGAGTTCGGGTAGAAATTACATCTCAGTGATTACATCTTAATGATCTTCAGTTAACACACATAACGGAATGTCCATCATTTAATCACGTTATGTTGTATGTAGTGTATGCTGATACTTCGCCCCTTGGTAAATGGTCTCTCTGCAAGCGCACGCGCTTCTCGTAGGCTTACGTACGTGCGCACGTTACTTGGCGGAAGTGCGTGTCTGAGTCAGCACTCGCACAACGACATACATCCGTGCGTGGGCACGCTCTTTTGAGTGTGTCGATACACCTGCAAGGTTTCTATGCTTACACTTCTCGTTGCGAATACAAGGCAAAATTCCTTAATTGTCCACGAAGGCGCGTGGTATAACTGACTTCCACAACAATAAGATTCTGTTCACGACTGTTCACGAATAGGAAATGAGTGCATCGCTTGATATCTCAAAGCGTATTGATCATAATTGCAAATCGAGGAGCACCCTGCGCCGTGTGAGTGAAGATATATACTTTATTCCATGATCTAAGCCATCTCCCCTCCCCCTTGCTGTAACGCCTTTGGGCGCGGGGTGGGAGGGGGGTTACTTTATGAATAAATAAAAAACAATGTATTTATCGAGTGGCATGGCAAGTGCTATATTTCGCCGGTTTGTTGATGGCGCATAAAAACTAGCTTAATTAGCAATTTGGCAAACTATAAGCGCGCGCTTTATATTTTCACAGCACGGCGCGCGGCAATTAGATCCCCTTTCATGCCCATCAAAAATGCAAAAGCCCAAAACCAAGTGCATACACCGACGCCCCACTTGACGCATTCCGCTGCGGCTCCATCGGCTCCATACAATGCGTGCCGCTGTTTCCCTCCGCCTGGCTCCAGAAAGGCGGTTGCCATCGCAACCTCGCAACTGCCAGCATGTGTTTAATGCCTTTTCGGGTTTTCTCTCGGCTGGCGGCGGTGGCCTCTCTGTGCGAGAGCGAAAGTAAGTTAACTGCCATGAGCTACACTGAGTTTCTTATGTAAGCGGACAAAACAAGCGATTGCAGCGCCATTCGCATCCAATAAGCTCTGCGTTGACTGCCATCACTGTTCAGAGCGCCGTCTCGACAACCATTGCCTGGTATTCAGCCCAAGCTCATGGAAGGATTCGCTACTGTATTGTAGGATTCCGGCGCTGAGGGCGTCTGAGCTGTCTGAGTGGCTGAGTCCTGTTCAGACGCGGACAGCCGATTTAGTTTGGCGCGCTTTCGCGTAGGCAGTCGGATGAGTTTCTCCGCTGACGGACGGTCAACAACATAGCGTGGTTTGTTTCTGGGAGTCGTTCTTGGCGTACGCTTGATCTCGTTCCAATGTGAGCGTTTCGCGATAACGTCTTACTTTGCTTAGTGGGATGAAAACCGTTTTTAAAGACGATAGTCTTTCTTGGGATACCTAAACGGAGAAATTTTGGTCTGTCTGTCTGTCTGTCTGTCTGTTTCTCTGTTTGTCGGCACGTCGCACGATTCAGCTAGCTGGCCAAAGTTTAACCCCCCTGCCTTACGACCTCCAATCTTGACCGAGGGGCATGTGTTCATACGGGTGAGGTATGAAAAATCAAATATTACGCATACCTGAGGCACAACATCAATACCTTAGTACTATTCACAGTGTTCCTTTAAAACAAAATCTATAGATACGCAATTATAAAGATCCTAGTGTTTATTACGCGGCGCTGAAAATGCGCCGCTGTGTACAAAACAAGTCTCCGCCCAGTGATTTAACTTCGACGCTGTGGTGCTGCCACCTGGCAGCAGCATAGTTCAACACAAGCCGATGTTCCCCGGTAGCGCTGTAGATGGCGTCCTCTTCTGTTTTATCAATGCCAGCGAGATGCGGCTGATTCATCGTAGAAGAGCGCTGTCTCAGGCAAGGCAAAACATATATGGCCGCTTGATGAAATACGACCCACTCTACAAGACATGATCAGAGAACGCAGAGAAAAGACCGACGACCAAATTTCAGTGGAGAAACGCCGGCGTCCGTCTAAGCGTGCCCGGAAAACGTCCGAAAAACGAGCCCAGCGGCTGGCCCAGCTATTAAATTGTGGTACTCAAGCCGCTCATGCAGTGCAGTTGGCTCAAGACTATCGTCTTTCGACGACATTTGCAGCGAAGCACGCAGATACGCTGCCAATTTTTTTCCCTTACCAATTACATCTGGGCTCGCGTGGTGCGCGCTATTTCCGGCATTGTTCGCTCTCGCGTGCTCTCCGCATTCGGCAGCTTTCATTTGGTTGTGTCGCTGTACATCGCTAAACCAAATTTGGAATTTCCTTTTGTTTTGCGTAATCAATTATAAAAAACACTAAAAGTGAATTTCACCGTTAGTGCCGATATCGTTGTGATGTTCCGAAAAGAGTTATATGCGCATTAAGGTCTTAGAGCCCGCTGCGCTGTAGTTCACAAGCAAAGTTCGCGAGGAGAAGGAGAAAAGAACACTGCCTTGAAACACGCCGCCTTCTCCAAATAGATAAGGGGTTCTCATGCAGGGGAGACTAAGCTAGAGCGAGCCGTTATGGCTGTACGCGTCACTTGTTTCGCACGCTTGTAGAGTTGCGCCCTAACCACAGCTACGCGTTAGAAAGTGTCAATGCGCGGCGTGTAGACTCGGCCTCAGTTCAGATTCCGCGTCAACACGCGATCCGGCCTCCTTGACTCTGACGCTTAGGACCGAATGATGACTCCTTCCGGCGTGTACGTGTGGTTTGGGCTTACCTCCTCGACTGAGGCTGGCGCTTAGCATCACTTGCTGGCGCGTCCCAACGCCTACTTGTCTTTGGGCTTAGAGGTCGGGTTGTCTCTACGTAGATGCATTGAAGCGAGGGGCAACGCAGTGCACTTGCTCACCTAGTCTTGTCCGCTGTTCATCACGCCAGTATTTTGACAGTGGTTTCCGCTGTCATCGTGTGTGATCTCTTCATGTTTACCAATGCGCAAAGGACACCATGTTTGTTCATATAGTAAGCGAATTCTCATTGTAATACATACGTGCAGTAAAACTAAATCTCTCTAACGTAATTATCTAATGCGTTGGTATTGCTGTAATTGCTGGGCTTTTCGGGTAGAAGGACTTTTCAAAATATTTGACAGAGTGTAAGAGCAACGGGCAATTTTGCGCGTATGCAGGGGACAATAAGCGCTGGCTTGAAAGAGGACATTTCTTCCGGGAAACTGAAGCTTGTGTCGAAGCACTCTCCAAAAAGCGACGTTTGGAAGATTTTTCTTTTGGTAGTTGATTCGAACACTTTGTCTCCAGCAGGACACGTGCAATGCAAAGAGTGCAAAAGCTTTCTGAGCTTTGATACCGGTAAGACCGGAACGTCTCATCTCAACAGGCACAAGTGCAAGTCAACGGAACGATCTGCTGTCCTTACTTCTTTCTTTTCTGAAAAAAAGCCTGCGGTTCCTTCCGGTTTAAAGGAAAGCTTGACGACTTCATGCGTCCGATGGTGCGCTAAAGATATGAGGCGCTTCGACGTCGTGAGAGATGAAGGGTTTTTGAAAATTGCTGATGAACTTGTCG
The DNA here is from genome assembly GCA_030522465.1 of Rhipicephalus appendiculatus. Classification (NCBI taxonomy): domain Eukaryota; kingdom Metazoa; phylum Arthropoda; class Arachnida; order Ixodida; family Ixodidae; genus Rhipicephalus; species Rhipicephalus appendiculatus. The sequence continues at coordinate 62,413 of JALIZH010019714.1, read as the reverse complement.
CCGCCGCTGCCCGGTACGGAACACTATTCGCCAAAGAATTACTTCCACATCCCACGACAGTGTCCCGCAAGGCAGCTGAAGTGGCCAGTTCTTTACGAGAAAGGCTGAGGCCAGAAATCAAGGCAGCGATAGGGGATGGCCGTTGTTCAATGACTGTCGACCCGTGGACTGATGACTATAAGAAAACGGCGTACACCACAGCCACTGTTCACTATGTGGACGACGACTGGGAACTGAATAACTTAGTACTGTTTACAAGCGATTTCCCTCCCGAAAAGAAGACAGGTGACAACATTCGAAGAGAGCTTGTGCGCAGATGCGCAAAGTTTGGACTGGATGAAACCCTCCAAGAAAAAGTCGTGTTCGTGTCCAACCAAGGAGCCAATGTGATCAGCGCACTTCGCCCATACAAGAGGGTCAGCTGCACAGCACACGTCCTCAATACGGTCCTACGCCACACTTTTGACGATGACTTCTTGGGTGAAGACCTACGACACGTTCGTGCACAGTTACAAAATGTGAAGGCTGTCGTCACTTTTCTAAAGCAGAGTGGCCTTTCCAGCCAGTTACCCCATGGAGTAAATCAAGAAGTGAGTACCAGGTGGAATTCAAAACTCGCTACGCTGACCTCTGTGTACATCCAGTACGAAGAAATTGAAGCACTTCTGGATTCCAGAGGCAACCCGATGATGGAAGAAGTGAGCAAAACTGCACTAAAGGAGATAATTTTTAACACCATTCAAAGAGGCAACCGACATGCTTGAGAAAGAGAAGCAGCCTACCCTGCCCCTTGTTTTGCTCTGCAAGACAAAGCTGGAGAGACTTTTGACTTTAGCTCCAGCTGAGTCATCAACAATAGCTGCATTAAAAGTGAGGGTAAGACAGTTTCTTCAGCGGAAACTGGAGCTTAGTGAGCTGCACAAGATGGCGGCGTTTTTCTGGCCGCCCTTTCGCCAGCTGCGCGCGCTCGAGGAATATGAAAGAAGCGAAGTTACGCGTCAGTGAAAACAAGAATGTTCGCTATTCCGACAAGTTCACTGCCATCTGATGGATGCGCTGCTGAAACCTGCTACGAGAAGCCCACAAAGAGGAGGCTTATAGATGACTTTGAAGAGTGGCACGACGTTATGGAGCCTCAGACACGAAGGGATGAATTGGCAAGCTATTTGAATACCACAGAGGTGTGCGAAGACTTCGGAAGTCTACTACAGTGGTGGAAGTCTAAAAAACACGAGTTTCCCCGCCTTTCACTTCTCGCAAAGCAGATTTTGTGCGTCCCTGCAACCAGTGCCAGTAGTGAGAGAAACTTCACTGCTGCAGGTTATGTGATGAACGAGCGCAGGACGTGCTTAAAGCCAGAATCTCTCGACAGTTTGCTTTTCTTGCACAAAAACATGTAAGAAGACAAACTGCGAACTCTGCCGCGAAAGTATAAAGACTAAATAGGTTCAGTAGCCTGACATGAGAATAACATATCACAGTTCGTTTTTCTTTTTTTTGGCTGTATACATACGTCTACCCATGTGTACACAGAGTTTGTTATATTTATAAACGAAGTTTGTGTATTGAAAACGGCGTTCATAGATTTTGATTTCATCTTTTTCTTGTTAAGTTAAGCTACTACTATACTGAGGAATGGTGTTACATATCTAGAAGGGTATGCCATTAGGTCTGTTGGAAGAGCATGCTGCAGTTCTGATAGAGAGTGCAATAAAAACAAGAAGTTCGAGAACAGTGTGGTGTGTTCCCTGTCACCTCCGTTTTTATTACGCTTTATATTAAAGCTAAAGTCATCCTACAGATCAGTTTGGCTGTCACAATATGTTACAAAGCTCTCGGGGCGATTTCTAACTGTACATGCAGGAAAAATAGGTACGGTTTATACCGCTGGTCAGTAAATTTTCTTCCCACCCATTATCCTTCATCAAAATACTTCCACATTAGGTTTTTCTTTTTTCGACTTTATAAATGAACGTGAAAATATACTTCTTAACTAAACATGCGACAACAAAACGTCTATTATTGCTGCTTAAAGCTCCTTGCTCGGAATTTCATGCTCGGGCCTGGGTCGGGCCTGATTTGCGGTCGGGCCGGGCCGGGTCGGGTAGGTGAAGATTTTTTCCGGGCTCGGGCCGGGTGCGGGCCTCGCTTTCAGTCACCGGGCCGGGCTCGGGCGGGTAAACTTCAGCGAGTGGCGGGCTCGGGCCGAAAATCACGGCCCGTGCAGTGCTCTAGTGGCCACTGCGTCCATCCACCGTGCTTTTGCGGTGCGACAGGAGGTAGCTCGAAAGGGAAACTGGGGAAGCCTTGCGGGTGAGTGCGAAGCATTGTGCTTTGTGCGAGCGCAGTTCTCACGCCACACATGACGGCGTCGGCAATATCGGGATGAGAGAGCAAGCTGAATGCTGATGCCGATCGCAGACTTTAGTCGGCTCGGCGTACCTCTCCAGCGTGCGCTCAACCTTATTTCTTTGTAACGCGTCGCTGGCGTTCTGCGAAAAGGAGTGCAAATTTTGGCGTCACCGCTGCGCACACACCATGCTACATGCAAACCTGTTGCTGTACTGTTTGTATCACGATTATTACTGGTGTTACCCCTGTGAATACACCGCGCAGCTTCGAAAAGTTCAGTTTCCATATCGCTGGTCTTCCCGAACGTTCATGTGACCGAGACTATCAGAAGTTCTTTTGAATTTTAGTTAGATTAGGCACAATTGCACAGCGGAGCTTCGAAAAGTTCAGTTTCTGTGTCGTTGGTCTTCCCGAACGTTGATGTGACCGAGACTACCAGAAGTTTTTTTTTTTGAGTATTATTAAAGTCAGGCACAATTGAGTTGATGCTTCGTTTTATAATGTATGTCATCGATCGGTTAATGTTGTCTATTCGAGAGTATATTGATGGCGCGTGTGATGCTATCCTGACCAGCAAGTCTCACAGCGTTCGGTTCCTCCGCGTTCTTGCGCTCTAGGATACTTGCGAAGTATTACTTGCTTACCCGGCGCCATCCAGCGTACAGCAGTGCGGCCTTCGAAAGGTGCTCCGCTCATGTGCGTATTTGTATGCGCCGCTTTCCTGTAGCTGGTGCCCTTTCGATCGTGGGATTGCCGGTGATCAGTCGTTTCCGATATGGCGATGTGATGTTGTATCGCGATGTATTCTCATGTCACGCTTCCACGGAGAGGACACGAATGTAACAAGAAAAAAATTGGGGGGACCCTTAAGCTTCGCCTTTAAGAGTTGAACGTGACAGCGATATCCCGTTCTAGTGCGTACATCAATCACTTAGTGCATACTATTTAATGGGTAGTATGCTTTAAACCAGGAGAAATTATGCGCGGCAAATGTGGGAAATGTTTTTGAATTTGCTAGGCACCCATTACGTGGTGTTAAGGGAATACGCGCAGTAAGGTGTGTGCCGTTTGTAATGGGTGGCTGGCTTTAAACTATGGAATCGTCATGATAGTCACATATTCTGACGCCCGATGACAATGTACGCTTGTACCACGCAATATTCCAGGGATATTACATGTTATATTGCGACGCCTATATAAAGGACGCTTGCGTTTTAAGTTATTTTCACTGCATTTCCAAGCAGAGGAAGTTATTTTCACAGTATTTCCGAGCAGAGGCATGGCTGTGTGGTAGAACACCCGCTTGCCACGCAGACAACCCGGGTTCGATCCTCACTCGGACCCGAAAATTTTTATTATTTATTAAATGCGAAGCATTTCTTAGCGAACTTCAGCGACTTTGAGCGTATCTATCTATCTATCTAGCCGCCTACGACTTTGTGCTCTCCTGGCCATATCGTTAATGGGATTTATACCAAAATTGGTATGGCATAAAATGACTGTATGACAACCATCAATGACTGGTCATATCATGAAAATCATGACTAACTTGTCATGAAAAGTATGATTTACACGCCATAGCCACAGTGCGCCTCAGGCCGTTTTCTTAATTTGATATATCCGAAAATTGGTACGATGGGACATTTCTGCATGACCAACATACATGACAGGTGATAATATGAATATCATGACCTGCACGTCATCTACAACATGATTTACATGCCACGCTCATGGCGCTCTGACGGCCGTTTCGCTCGCTCGATATACACCAAATTTGGTATTGCGTGAAGTGACTGTATGACGAACATAAATGCCAAGTGGTAATATGGAAATCATGACACGTCATGTGCAACATGACTTGCATGCCACGCTCATGACACTCTCGTGGCCGTATCGCTAGCTTGAAATACACCAAATTTTGTATTGAGTGACGTGACTGTATGACCAGCATAAATGACAAGTGGTAATATGGAAATCATGACGTGTCATGTGCAACATGACTTGCATGCCATGCTCATGACAGTCTCGGGGCCGTTTCGCTAGCTTGATATACACCAAATTTGGTATTGAGGGACGTGAGTGTATGACGAGATAAATGACAAGTGGTAATATGCAAATCATGACATGCCATGCGCAACATGACTTGCATGCCACGCTCATGACACTCTCGGGGCCGTTTCGCCAGCTTCATATACACGAAATCTTTAAGCCGAAAGCCTTTAATGTATCATGCTCACGTCCGTCAGTCCGGTCGGACGTGAGCATGATGGTCGGACGTCCGTGCGGTCGTCCGTTCGTCCCTCCAGCCGTGCCCTGGCACCACCGTGCCAGGTGGGCGCCGGGGCGCGCAAACGGACGCCGGTCGCGTTGGACTCTACAGCGCTCGCGCTTTGCTTGCGTAGCGTCGCTGGGCCCAGCGTCTCTAGTCATGCAAGGAATGAGACGCGCGCCTCACGTTCCATTCTTACCGACCCCGTCTCAGTGGGCACAGGCGTTCGAGGAACACACTTTGGAATCGACAAACTGTCCGTCAATTTAAACGCTGGAACGCGGATGGAGTCTGCACGATGCGCAGAGCGCGAGAATACGAACGCATGCGAAACGGAGGCAGATTGGTCTCGCGTCTCGCTGCGAGTCGAGGTAAAAAATTAAGCGAACATAAGTGGCAGGTGGTAACGTGAAAATCTTGGCATGCATGTCATCTACAATGCCATTTACATGCCGCGCTCATGGTGCGCTTGCGTCCAGTTTGCTAACTTGATATACGCCAAAATTTGTATTCCGCGACGTGACTGTATGACGAACACAAATGGCAGGTCCTAACACGTAAATAAGGACATGCATATTATGTACAGCATGATTTGCACCTTGCTGGCTGCTTCGCATTATATCGATTCCCACAGTGCGTGGGATCTGCCGGTTTTTTTATTTGCATCTTTCTCGATTTTTCGGTCACGGACAAGATGATGATTTTTCGCTCACAACCAACGACGCCGACACCGACGCCGACGCCGGAATTTCTGCGAAACGAGCCCTTTAACGCTATCGCGTTAAAACATCTTTACTTTGCGAAGGCCCGGCTACGACTGCTACGTTTTCAGCGGCAGGGCGAGCGCAAGCCTCAATCGAGCGTCGTCGCGTCCAGCCAAATCATTGTCTCTGTTTCGTTGTCCTTCGTCATCGCCCCCATGCTATACATCCCACAAACTTCGAAGTATGGTGCGTTCCAGCACATGCACATGGGTCATACCACGCCAAACGTCCCAGCCATTTCGGCGACCATCTCCAATATATTCGAAAAAAATTGTGCTGAATTGCTGCATTGAAAACAGTTAAGTGCTGTAATATTTCGGAGAGAAAAAAATTTTGGTCACGTGCGTGCTTTCCAAATTTCTCAGAATGTCGTCTGGGTGTTGCTTATGAGAAAATTTATTCTAAGAGTTTAGTTTCTTGTTTCTACACGAAATTTGGTTTACATATTTAGCAAAAGCCTTTCTGTAAGGTGTTTGAAGCTCAATAATATTAGCGAATTTTTCTGCCATATACGCCTCCAGGAATTTAGCCAAAATGTTCCATGTTTGCATTTTTTTCATTGCACTATTGCGCCATGTATGAACTACTGAGTGATGTGTAATTACTGCAGAGGAGATACATTTTGCGCGAAAAATATTTTCAGACCCCTCAAGTTTCTAAACATTTCGTGAAAAAATCACGAATTTCAGAAAATCGACATTTTTGTCCACATTCAGACGCAATTTGCAACCTGTGGTGCTCCAATTAAAAATCAACTTTATACCTCAATCGAAAGCAAATGAACAGTTCTTCTTATGTGGCAAGTTTGGTCATTACAATTTTAAATGCGAAACATTTCTTTGCGTACTGCAGGCACTTTTAGCGTTTCTATCTGCGTATCTATCTATCTATCTAGCCGCCTACGTCTGGTTGATCTCGTGATTACCCCTTTAACTTGGGGTAGACCAAAATTAGTATGTGAGAATAAGATGGTTTGACGAATATGACTCGCTGGTCGTGACAGGAATAATGACAATCCCGTCGCGTACGTCGTCAAACTCTTTCGGGCAAACCCTGTGGCACATACCACGGGGCGGGTATGTGCCACAGGTATGCGGGTATGTGCCACAGGTGATTGACAGTTTAGAGTACCCAGGAACGGCGAGAGCTGACGTCATCAGCAGCGTTGAGCGGGCGAATGCAAATAATAAATGTCAGGGTCCCAACAGGGATCGAACCCAAGCATTCTGCGTGGTAATCAAGCATTCTACCACAGAGCCACGCCAGGTCTCGGAACTGCTTTTCGAATAGACCCTAATGTTCGTGAAACGTCAATTGTCGTTGCAGTGATGGCTATCGAATTTTATAAACATTACATATGTACTCCGATGATACAGCCGTCACACCGGGTTAACATCAATTATAGTAAAGCGCCATCCACTAAAGTTTATATATGTTGCAGTGTCCCGGGCTACCATCCTGGCGAGCATAAGCGCTACATATCAGTTAACCGCTTCTGCTGTTGCTACTGCTCATGTTGCTGTTGGCATCGGTACGCAACTGTTAACAACTTGTTATGCAAAACATGTGCGACTGTGGAACATATGTCTGTGCGTACAACATTTGTACACATCTTTAGCGTATTTTCGTAACGTTTCGCTCAATAAAACATTACAACACAGTCACCTTCCCTCCGCATGCTTCGCATAACATGGATTCCCAAGGTACGTGGAATCTGCCTAATTTTTTGTTTTAAGGAAGAAAATAATTTTTGAAATTCCCCATTGACGATAATGGAGAACTTCAACCAGGAAGCTGTACGTATGACCAAATGGGAAGCTAGTCGTGAATGGGAAACTTCAAAAATTGTTTTCTTCCTTAAAATAAAAATTGTAATTATAAAACTTGCCACATAAGAAGAACTGTTCATTTGCTTTCGATTGAGGTATAAAGCTGATTTTTAATTGGAGCACCAAGTGGTTCAAATTGCATCACAATGTGGACGAAAATGACGATTTTCTGAAATTTGTGATTTTTTTTGCCGTAAAAAGTGGAAACTTCAGGGGTCTGAAAATATTTTTTTGCGGAAAATATGCCTTTTGTAGACTGACTTTTCATGGCTCAGATATTCATACAAGGCGTAATATTGCAATGAAAAATATGCAAACATAGAACATTTTGGCTAAATTCTTGGAGGCGTGTATGGCAGAAAACAAGCACTCATATTATTCAGCTTCAAACAACTTACACAAACACTTTTTCTTAATATGTAAACCAAATTTGGTGTAAAAATAACAAACGATACTCTTAGAATAAATTTTCTCACAAACAACACCCAGAGAACATTCTGTGAAATTCGGAAGGCACCCACGTGATCAAAAATATTTTCTCACTGTAATATTCCAGCAATTCACTTTTATCAATGCAGCGAATCAGCATGACTTTTTTCGAATACATTTGAGATGGTCGCCAAAATGGCTGGGACGTTTGGCGTGGAATGACCCTCATCTCTTGCAGAGGCATCGCACTTCTAAGTGCTCTAATATAGAAGGCGCATATTTACAGCTAATAAAAAGAGCGCTTTTGAGAATAATTAGGCACTTTAATAATTAGGCACCTAGCATGCACTTTGCCTCTCGTACACCTTGGCCTGACATTTCCAATTCTGTGGGCGGTTATACAAACGCGTGAAACCGTTTTTTTTCTTGCCTCGTGCAAGCCGCGCCAATAGCGCGGCCGCCTTTCCGACCCTCAGTGGCGAGCGCCGCGGTGCGGAGGAGGAGCAGGCCACGCCCACCTCTGAAACTACACTCTCTCCGTGCGATTGGGACGGCCGCAGAGAAACCTGCCGGCGCGCTATCTCAGAGGCCACGCGTTGACCCTATCAGTGCCGTTTCCAGGCGTGGCCGCTAGGTGGCGAGCGCTCAGTTGGAATCGGGAATTCCATTCTCCCCCTCAGAGACAAAGTCTGGCGCCTCTAAGTCGAGAAGGGATCCTCAGCGGCAGCCTCCCCCTCAGTGTTGGCGCTTAAAGCGACGCCCAGGTGGCTCGCTGCGCAGAGATCGTACCGCGCGTCGTGGTAAGGCTCGAAGGAATATCTGCGCGGCCGAAGCGGGGGGTCGCGAAATAAAAATCGATAATTACGTGACTGCTATGCTGGAAGAAATCCTGGCGTCAATTCTTGTATTTTGCAGTGTGCTGCCGGCAGACCCCTCTTTCAAAAGTTGGGAGGGTTTGTCTCCTCCCCGTCCCCCCTCTTGTAACAGTGGGGTGGCCAGCGCCGCCCTTTCCTCCCTGGAAGATACGCCGATGATGTCGGACAGAACAGTGACGCTTGCCGTTGGCATAACGTGCGTGGTTATCGTGGCGGCGGACGCGGTCACCAAGCTCGAAAATGCCAAAACGATGAAGCCGCAAGGTCTGAAGCTCGAGAAGCCCTTAGGAAAAAATTTAGCGCGAAATGACACAAGGACGAGAAGGGAGGACACAACACGTGCGCTAACTTTCAACAAAATGGTTTATTTCAACCGAAGCACGAATATATACAGTGGTGATGCTCAAAAGCTACAGCCAGATGTCATGCGCAGAGAAGTACTTTTTTTGTCATTCTGATTTTAACAGAAGACAAGCAGAGAAGTGTTATTTTCTTATCATAACATATTAAACAGGATATGCGCACCAACCACAAAACTAATGCACGTTCAAAAAATACAATTCTTTTTCTGACAGGGACAGGGACGGCGTGCTTACACAATCGCTACCCAACATTGCGATTTTGGCGGCTTCTACTATTAGTCTTGTTAGTTCATCACGGTTAGTCGATAAGACCTTGGTGTTTTCAAAATTTGAGGCGCACCCACAAGCTCTGCAATGCATCACGAGCCAGCCATCGTTACCCTTCTTTACAAGGTTGCAGTGCTCTCGTAACAAGGTTGCAGTGCTCTCCTGTATCAGATTCCGCTCTCTTGCGGAAAGCAGTACGTCGGACAGACGGGGCGCTGTCTGAAGGACAGGTTACGGGAGCACTTCAACCTTGTAAAGAAGGGTAACGATGGCTGGCTGGCGATGCATTGCAGAGCTTGTGGGTGGGCCCCGAATTTTGAAAACACCAAGGTGTTATCGACTAACCGTGATGAACTAACAAGACTAATAGTAGAAGCCGCCAAAATCGCAATGTTGGGTAGCGATTGTGTAAGCACGCCGTCCCTGTCCCTGTCAGAAAAAGAATTGTATTTTTTGAACGTGCATTAGTTTTGTGGTTGGTGCGCATATCCTGTTTAATATGTTATGATAAGCAAATAACACTTCTCTGCTTGTCTCTGTTAAAATCAGAATGACAAAAAAAAGTACGTCTCTGCGCATGACATCTGGCTGTAGCGTTTGAGCATCACCACGGTATATATTCGTGCTTCGGTTGAAAAAAGCCATTTTGTTGAAAGTTAGCCCACGTGTTGTGTCCTGCCTTCTCGTCCTTGTGTCATTTCGCGCTAAATTTTTTCCTAATGTCTTACCAACAAGGCCGAATTGCTCCCCTTGTCGAGTTACCCCCTCAGGAATACGCGGCCGAGCTTTGGCTGTTAACCAAGGGGATACCGATGAAGGCATAGATCATAGCCTGCACAACTGGACGCTAAGAACGACGTGGGAGGAAACTTTGAAGCCCTCAATACGACGCGACTTCTCGTGGAGAGGTCTTGACGCATCAATGCTTCTTGACACTGATTCACCGGTGTGCGTCGTGTCCCGCCAGCTTTTAGATGCGAAGCGTCTTATGCTCGGGGCTGTGTCCGTCCCTCCCGTGTCCCGCGTCCAGTCACTTTCATGAAGTAGGGAAGCACCCACTATTCGATCCAGAACACTGTTGTACAATAAGGCCGTCAACCACCACCACAGTTACCAGAGGCATAGCCGAGAGCACAGACTGGCTGCTTAGCAATGGCTAGGGATGTGGTGGGTGCAAGCAAAGAATAACACGCACTACCGGTGGTGTCTGCCGCCCACATTGACTCCATTCCTTGATCTTGCTCGCATGTGCTTGCGGAGGCTTTGTCTGTCCCTCCTTCCCGCGTCCCACACCCCCTCTCTCTCCTCTCCTACGCTCGCCGCCATTCTCTCCTCTAGAAATCCTCTACTCTACGGAACGGCGCCCGCGTCCCATTGACTCCATTCCTTGATATTGCTTGCATGTGCTTGTGGGGGCTTTGTTCGTCCCTCCTTCCAGCGTCCCACACACCCAGAGCGCATGCGCGTCCCCTCCCCCCTTCTCTCACCTCTCGTACGCTCCCCCCTTTCTCTCCTCTAGAAATCCTCTAATGTACGGAGCGGCGCCCGCGTCCCACACTTCAACAGCGCATTAGCGTCACCTCCCCCTCTCTCGTCTCCTACGGTCGCCCCCCGTTCTCTCCTCTAGAAACTCTCTACTCTATGGAGCGGCGCACACGACAGGTGCTCTCTCCTCTCCTACGCTCCCTCCCTTTCTCTCCTCTAGAAATCCTCTTCTCTATGGAGCGGCGCCCGCGTCCCACCCCGCCACAGCGCATGCGCGTCCCCTCCCCCCACTCTCTCCTCTCCTGCGGGACCCCCCCGTTCTCTCCTCTAGGAATCCTTTACTCTACGGAGCGGCGCGCACGACAGATGGTGCGACAGCTGCATACTCCGCTGGGGGGCGCCACGGTAGTTGCGCGGTACGAAAATGACGGGGCGCGCGCGCCTCATTCTCTCTCCTGTGCAGCGCCGCGATGAGCGCTCGGGCCGCGAAGCGGGAGCGGCGACGTTTCTTTCGCTCAAGCTAACCATTTCTCCGCTGCTTCGTATCCCTTCATGTTTCCCTTTAGCGGGAGATGCGGATGTTTTAGGGGCGAAGCTCCCTAAACGAGACCTGGTCGGTTGTCGATCGTCGATCCATCCTCTGTACCCCGTTTGTTCCCTTATCGAAGCATAGAGGGCGCTGTCCCATAGAGATGCATGCAAACTGCAGTTGGGTGACGATATACTAGATGGCGCTGTACGCATTCTCTGTCGTCATCTCCATTTCTCGTCTCGTTTCCGAGAGGGCGCTGTCCCATAGACATACGTACAATATGGCGGTTGGGGGGAAGGTACGCTAGATGGCGTTGGCGGTGCAGCTGCTCTCCGATTGGCTGCTGCGCGGGCTGCGCGGGGTTGCGCCGGGCGGCGAGAGCCCGCTATCTCTCATTCCCCGGAACGTCGCCGTACGAGTGCGCTTGCCGGATCGTGCTGCTTGGCGGACCATGCACGACGAAGAGTGCCGGGTGCGGAAGGCCGCTGCGGCTCGTGCTCGTCGGCAGGATCCCGAGGAGCGAGCTCGAGAGGCCGCCGCGATGCGGGAGCGGCGCCAGGCGGATCTCACACACACTATTGCTTTGATTACTGCTGGGCGAAACCACTGAAGATTTCACGGTGTAACCATAATTGCTTCACGAGCTTCGCCCCAACTCTTCATCATTCACCCCGTGGATATGCTGTGATTTTTTTATTTGAGCAGCACAAGAACGCTTGGCCTCCGCTGAGGACATCTCCTACAAAGCTGCCATGCGATTTGTGAAAATTGCCAGTTGTTGAAGCGATCATGTTGCCGGTATCGTACCACAGTGCACCCCTAGAATGCCTCTTGATAGTGCTAGATTGCTCCTGTCCAACTTTATGTGGCCGAGCTCTAATTCACCTTCTGAGCGACGCCGGCTCCTTTGTTCTTAGCCCCTCAGCTAAGCCACCGACTGCAGAGCCGTCTACCACCACGCAGGTCCATTCGGGTGTAATCTCCTAGTTTCCAGATGTCTTCAACTCGGACCCGCGGCGCTCATGCAGCTGAAGGAAGGAGTCACGCCCAAGTTCTGTAAGGCCCAATATATTCATTTCGCACGACGCGACACAGTATTTGAAGAGCTTGATAGGTTGATCCCCCGTATTCAGAAACGCTCCTCGACTTGAACTTGACTTGCCACGGCCCTCAATGCAGCACAAAGGCGTTTCGAACGCGCTGTCTTTAGGCGGTGCCAAGGCAGCACAAACGCATTTCAAAAGAACTGCCTTGAGGCGGTGGCAAGTGAAGTTCAAGTCAAGGAGCGTTCCTGAATACGGGGGGTAAGCGTGTTGTCACTAGTGCCGCATTCCGAGTGGGTTACGCCTCTTGTACCGGTGGTTAATGTTGAATTTCAATGGTAGATCCAGATCAACTGTTTCTGCACGGAGTGGAGCAATCACATTCCAGTGGCGGATTGGGATTGATAGCTAAACCCCGCAATAACGTAGCGTCCCGAGACAGTGATAGGAACTGCATATATTTCGCGTTTTTGACGAGCGCGTTTGCCGAGACGCGGTCTGCTTGGCTGAAAAACGACGGTGAAACGTTGACGCATCTTCACGTTCCGCTGAACCGATTTGCCGCGTCCCACACCACCACAGCGCATGCGCGTCCCCTCCCCCCCTCTCTCCTATCCTACGCTCATCCCCTTTCTCTCTTCTAGAAGTCCTCTACTCTACGCAGCGGCCCCCGCGTCCCGACACCCCCCCAAAGCACATGCGCGTCCCCTCACCCTATCTCTCCTCTCCTACGCTCACCCCCTTTTTCTCCTCTAAGAATGCTCTAGTCTACGGAGTGGCTCCCGCGTCCCACAGCTCATGCGCGTCCCCTTTCTCTCCTCTCCTACGGTCCCCCCCCGTTCTCTCCTCTAGGAATCCTCTACCGCAGTATGAAAATGACGGAGCACGCGCGCGTCATTCTCTCTCCTGTGCAGCGCCGCGATGAGCGCCCGGGCCACTGTCGCGATACGAGGGCGGCGACGTTTTTCCCGCTCAAGCTAACCATCTCCCCGCTGCTTCGCATCCACACATGGTTCCCTTTAGCGGCAGACGCGGAAGTTTTTTAGGGGCGAAGCTCCTTAGGGCATAGGCTAGTCCCGCGTCGTTGTCCTTGTCGTCGTCGTAGCCAACCCTGTGCGATGACGATGACGCTGCCATCACGGCACAGCACATGGAATGTACCCACTATGCGTCATAACGATGACGCTGATGACGATAGAGAATAAGCGTCGTAGCCACCTCTAGGTCTCAGAATGATCACTAGATGGCGCGGCGGTGCCATCTAGTGATCGACCACATGCAACCCACAACCATCCGAGGAACCTGCATCGATCTCGTCTTTGCAAACTTCCCACTACGACCCATCCAAGAACCCCTATCCCTCCACTTCACCGACCATAAAGCCGTTATAATGAAGGTGGAACGGGAGCCACGGCTTATGTAAACGGTAACCACCACGGCTGACGACCAACGAAGAAAACACGGCTTCAGTACGAAAACGGAAAATCACATCTCACGAATGAATAAAATTTCTTAATATCTACACAAAGTGTTTGTCACGTCTTTGATGATGTACTGGGCAAGACTCCCGAAAGATTCACGGTTTTTACCGATGAACCTCCGGGGCTTCGCCCACTCATCATCATCCACTCCGTGGATATGGGTGGATTTTTTTTCCCATTCATACTAACTCTAGATCCGCTGGTAGGGCCTTCGCGTCTGGTTCCGTGCGCAAGGAAGTTTTTAGAACTCTCGCTCACAAGGAACTCTCCCGCCACACTATTACTTGGTTCCCTGCTGACCTTGGCTCGCAGGTCGGGGGGCCTTTCCAATGTCAACGAGCTAGCCCACTCCAAGGCGCGAGGTGTCACTTACCGCGCCGGGACTTGCGCGGCTCAGGCAGAGGAATCAGCCCCCAGCCTCCATTTTAGGGACATTTTGACTACATTAAATGAGGTCACAAAACACTATCAAATGGGCCGTAGGTCCTTTCCATTGCCATACGAAAAGTTGTCTAGGCCACAGGCAATCTCCCTTCGCATGCTTCAGACGGGAACATACCCCGGTCTCTTTACTTACAGTCGTTACTCCGACATTTCAGCGCTCTGTCCGGATTGCCACGATCGCAGTGATTTTAGTCACATGCTCTGGAGGTGCCCCTCTTTACAGGGAAAACATCAAGAATTCTCTGAAAATGACTTTCACTCCATGCTCACGAGCCCGGTCCTGCTACACCAACTCAAGGCTGTCCAGAAGGCCCACGACGCGGCGGTGGGGCTAGGCCTCCCCGTCCCCACGTGGGAGCGGCCCGCGATCCTCCCCCTATAAAACGGGGGTGGACTCCTTCAGGACTTCCATAATGTTTTTTATCTATCTATCTATCAGGGTCGGTAAACATTTCGCTGGCTTGTTGTGACACCTCTGATTACTTTGTTGAGAAAATGGAAGTAGGGCTGGTACGTGGGGTCGTGCATCTGTTATGTACTACGTAGTATTTCTTAGCTTGCGATAAATCGCTTTCTTAAATGGTTTTAAGGTGTGTGAGCTCCATTTAAAGTCGGAATACTAAGGACGACTAGCAAGTACACCGATCCAAGACAGGCATGACAGTACAAAAGCACGAACTCAGCAGCGAGAACTGCAGAAGTTTAGCAAATTATTAGTAACATTGTCTGAGCATCTTCTGGACAGTGTTTGATGTGTGTGTGCGTGTGTAAATAAAGAATAAAGATTGAATAAAATTTACCTGATTTATTTCGTCACATTGTTGGGCCATCAAACTTTGCTCTTATGTATCGGTCACACGTTCTATAGCGTACGATCTTTTATTTTTAAGTGGCATAATAAATGGCTTGCAGATGAGTTACGAAAATCTTTTTAATTGAAGGTTAATACGTTCCTTAAACCAGCGGCAATCCTGACGCAAAAGGCAAAATTAAGCTTTCGTGCATGTGAAACTCGCCGCGAACGTTTGATCTTTTCACGGAAGACGTTGGCGGCAATGGCTCCACAGCCTCCCGTGCAAGCTCGCTTAGTCAATGCGCGTCACGTCACGGTGGCAGTGAGCAGGCCTGATAATATTTTCCTAGGTGGCATTGACCAACTGCTCCCGTTGAGGCGCACGCGTTCCAATCGCAGATTTGGCGAGAGCAATACCGCTCCGATCTACGCGCTCCGTTCGCGATCCAGCCGAGCGCTCGCGATCTGCCACTGGAATTCAACATAAGAATGCACCATTCGGAATTGTGGCGACTTTAAGGTTATCTTAACCCTTTCAGCCCTGGATTTTTTAGGGGCGAAACTCCTTAGGGTGTGGGTCGTTCCATCCTCTGTAATAGTAGTAGTATGTATGTAGCCAGCTCTAGTTTTAAGAATTGCTCACTAGATGGCGTTGTGTGTATATGTCCTTGGAAATAATATCACTAGATGGCGTTAGTGGTTTTCGTATAGTTGACAATTAAAGAGGATAGATGGCGCTGTTATAATTGGGATCGTCGGGCCGACGCGGTACTCGGAGTCGAGCACCGGGTCGCGGAGCACCGCGTCGCGCAGCATGCGGCGGCAACGGTACTCACGGCGGCACAACCCATAGCCAAGGACGCGTGGCTTTCACAACTCACAGCAGCGTTCTGTGGCGATACATGCGGAGGCGAGGCGTTGCGTCGAGCACTGGTGTGGACTTCGGCGTCTGAGTAGGTGGCATCGTCTTCCTCTGTCGCGGAACGCGAACTGGGGTTGCCGTTGAGGCTGGGAGCGCCCGGAACACAAGTCGGCGACGCTCGTGCCCTGCTCACGATCGAACACCCAGGATCATGCAAAGACGTGACACGTGTTGTCACGTCTTTGCATGATCGAGTGGGCAATCTACGGGGGGATTCACGGTTACCCTAATGATCTCTCCGAGCTTCGCCCACTCACCATCATTCACATCGTGGATATGCTGTGATTTTTTATTTTGATCGGATACTTTATTTGTGCGTGTTTTCATAATAGTTAAGAGCTCAGAAGGCCACAACCGAGAAATTGAGGCAGTGATGCAATTATTTATGGAATAATTAACATGGCATCAAATTAGGTCATCAGGGCACAGTGTTTGTGAAATGATAAAAATGGCTTCTTTATTCGTGCTACTGACTAGAGTAGACAAAATGTGAAATAACGTCATATTTTTCAGTGATACTCATTGAAACAGCTTCGCTACGTGGTCCCGAAAATGGCGCTTACCCGCCTCAGCTTCCGCGCCTCGGCTTCACCCAAGACTTCGGTCAAGCCTTGCATGTATCAGGTAGATAAGCTGTAGTGACTCGTGCCTGCAAGCAGCATCGTCGGCGTATGCTCACCACTTGTGTGCGCTTTCCCGTGCAGGGTATAGAACGTGTGCGAATAAAGGCTGGGGGGCTTTTTCCGTTTGCTGAAAACTGGTCGCTGTTGTTACTCAGTAGATACTGCACATGATACATGGTGTCAGAACGTGAAGCCACGGCAACAGTGCTTGTGCACGGTGACGCAGAGGCATGGACCTTGTGAAGCCATCGGAGCCGCTGCACTTCCCCAGCGAAATCAGTAAGCAGTGGAACCTTTTCAAACAAAAGTTCGAACTTTTCTTGGCTGCCTCTGAGCCATGCGAAAAGCCTAGACAGGTTGCCACAAAGATTGCCTTATTGCTAATTCTGGCAGGCGACGACGCCCTAGAAGTTTACAACAATTTCACCTTCGGGGACGAAGGGAGCTGATAAAGTTACGCAACTGTCATCGCCAAGTTTGACATTTACTGAGCAGAACGCCTGAATGAAGTCCACGAGCGCTAGATGTTTCGGAAACGTATCCAAGCTCGAGGTGAGCCAGTCGAACAGTTTGTCACAGAGCTCAGAAAGATGTCTCGGTCCTGCAACTATGACACTATGGCAGAATCGTTCATTCGTGACCAAATCTTATTTGGAACAAATGATGACAAAGTCAGACAAAAGCTGCTGCAAGATAATAAGTTAACCGTGGCTAAAGCTGAAAAAGTGTGCAAGGCTGCGGAAATGTCTGCCGTGCAAGATGAGATTTGGGCACGAGAACAGAGACAGATTGATGCTGTCAAGCGACGTGAGCAGCAGCAGTGCGATGAACAGCCTGCAATGTTCAAGTGCCGCAGGTGTGGACGTACACACGGTCCGCGAAGCTGCCCTGCATTTGGCAAAACATGCAGGAAATGCCAAGGGCAGAATCATTTCGCTGCCCGTTGCAAGGGAGCAGACAAGTCCGGGAAGTAAGGAGCACCGAGGATGGGGATGCGGAATTTGACATCTTGGACGTCGGTTTCAATAGCGTTGGAAGAGCGTGTGACCGTCACTGGCTGGTCAGAGCACAAGTTGCGGGCATGACACTAGAGTTGAAGGTTGACACAGGATCACAAGCCAACCTCGTGCCATTCTCGGCCTACAAGAAGCTAGAGCCAAGGATACCCTTGAAAAGAAGTAACTGTATCCTACGATCCTACAACGGAAGAGTCATCAAGCATCTTGGCAGCATGACTACCACGGTTACAGTCGGAAGCAAAAAGGCAAACATTGAGTTCTTCGTCGTGAAGAAGGACCGGCAGGCCATACTGGGGCTGCGAGCGAGTGAACTGCTTGAACTGTTCTCGCGCACCGTTAATGTTGTCGGAATAAGCAGTAGCGAGGAAGTTGTCCAGCAGTATCGACGCCTTTTTTCTGGGACTGCATGTATCAACCGCCTATACCGCATGGTTCTTCGAGAAGACGCTGTCCAAGTCGTCCAGACAGCCTGCCGTGTACCCCCTTGCGTTACGGGAGCCTCTGCGCGAAGAACATGACCGCATGGTCAAAGCCGACATTATACCCAAGTAAGACCAGCCGACGGACTGGCTAAGTCCTCTGGTTATTATCAGAAAAAAGGACGGTATACTAAGACTATGCATGGACCCGAGGAAAATTAATAACTGTCTGAAGCGCGAGAATTACGAGATGCCGCGTCGAGAAGATATTGAATCTGAATTAGCTAGAGCACGTTTTTTTACGCGCCTTGACGGCAACTCGGGGTTTCACCAGATACCGCTGCATGATGAAACGTCAAGAATCTGTACGTTCGCGACTCCTTTCGGTCGTTATCGTATCTTGTGGCTGCCCTTCGGCATAGCCTCCGCCCCAGAAGTGTTTCAAAAGTCTATGAGCGAAATATTCCAGACGCTGCCAGGAGTGCGATTATACGTCGATGACGTCATCGTGTGGGGTACCACAAGACAAGAGCACGATGAGAGGTTACGAGCGGTAATAAAAGCAGCACAGAAAGCTGACCTAACGTTTAATGAGGACAAATTCATCATTGGCGAGTGCAAGATTTTTTTTCTTGGTGACGTTATTGCCGCAGACGGCATACGCCCAAATCCTACCTTGGTCAGCTCTCTGCTAAGTATGCCACCGCCGAAGGGTAAGCAAGCTGTGCAGCGCATGCTCGGTGTCGTAAACTAGTTAACATGGCATCAAATCAGGTCATCAGGGCTCAGTGTTTGTGAAATGAGAAAAATGGCTTCTTTATTCGTGCTACTGACTAGAGTAGACAAAATGTGAACTAACGTCATATTTTTCAGTGATACTCATTGAAACAGCTTCGCTACGTGGTCCCGAAAATGGCGTTTACCCGCCTGAGCTTCCGCGCCTCAGCTTCACGCAAGACTTCGGTCAAGCCTCGCATGTATCAGGTAGATAAGCTGAAGTGATGCGTGCCTGCAAGCAGGATCGTCGGTGTATGCTCACCATTTGTGTGCGCTTTCCCGTACAGGGTATAAAACGTGTGCGAATAAAGGCTGGGGGGCTTTTTCCGTTTGCTGAAAACTGGTCGCTGTTGTTACTCAGTAGATACTGCACACGATACACCAAACATGCCTCAATATTGACGTCAATCACCGTGCCGATGACTGAAGAAGTATTTTCCCGAGAATGAGCCATTTTGGTTTCATTTCCGCGGTGCTAGGAGAAATCTTGTGTGGTGGTGTCAATTGACATCGCCAGGGCCGAAAGGGTTAAATGCGGCATGTGAGCTATAACAGTACTCATTGCCGGTAATCAATGACATGTTCACGTCTTCAAACAGCAGCAATGTACACAAGATTTGAGGGATGCATATCACCAAGTTCCGCTTGTTGACGAATCCGCCAGATTTGCGTGATTAACGCGTACAAAAGTTTTTCTGCTATAACAGATTACCTTTGCGCATGCCTCTGTGCCCGACATTATTCAACGTAGGATGGATACTGTTCTGCATGGCTTATCAGGCGCGCAAGCTTGTCTGGACGATGTCTTGGTGTCCGTGAGAGAGAGAGTTGTTGGGGAGAAGAAGAAAATAGAAAAGGCCGCTATTAACTGCCTCCCGTCGTGGGGGCACGCCTGAGCGCCCTATAAGAGCAGGAATGGACGACTTGCTAAAAGCCGTTCCGCAGCGTTTCTGTGAGACTGGTCTTAAACTACGTATCGACTAATTCGAATTTTGGCAGGCGTCTTTTAGCTATCTTGGCCATCGAATCAGTCAGCAGGGGCTGCACCCGATTGAAAAAAAAAGAAAAAGAAAAGAAAAACGTTGAAGCAATCCTTCCCACACAAGTACCACTTCCCACATTTGCTTTATCGACGGAAGCTAAGGAAGGCATAATGGCAGAACCCGTACCGAGAAATGTCCGTCCAGTCTATAACGAGGAGTGTTGTAATTCACGTGCCAATGCTATAGTTCAAAATATGAAGTCCCACGAAGGCTGGTTTCTCTTAGTCGACGCTGCCAAATGTGGCAGGGAGAACAGGTTTGCCATATCAGTCATCGACGTGCGTGAAAAACTCGTGAGTGCAGCATCCATTTGCACGAACAAAGCTTGGGTGGCGGAAAAGACTACGATAGCCTTGGCCATACATGCCGGCAAGGTTCCCACGACTATTTACTCCAACTCACGTATGGCGGTCAGGTCTTTTTCGGCCGAACTAATATCGGCACATACAGCGAGCATTCTTCATAAATCCTTTCATATTACCGCCACCAAGGAGAAGGCAGGACACCACAATTCCTGGTTCCCGGCTCACGTAAGCGGAGTCGTTAATATGGCTGGTTGTAATCCCAATTAGGGGACTCACAGTGTGGCGCGAGATATCACGCACCGTGCTTGCCCAAAAGCCCCAGCTCTTCTCCTGGAATGTACCCCTAAAACCCCCCAGCTAAGTTCAACTAGATTACATCGCATTACAGATTAAGCAGGACGACCTTCCTTCCCCCCTGGTCCCAATTTGAATAGCGCTCAGTCGGCCACGTTAAGGTTATTCCAAACGCGAACGCATCACAAAACCAAAACACTGAATCGTCTTGATCCTGAATTTTCAGAGTCCTGCTCTAAATGCGGACCGGAGTCCTGCTCTCTCGACGACATGTTCTGGCTGTGCCTATTCAATATGGGTTCCGTTCTGCACAATCAGACTAAGTGGGATGAAGCTCTTCAAAGTTCAGACACCACTCTTCAACTACAGGCTGTCCAGAGGGCCTGGGTCGTCACCGAGTCACCGCCCGGTTCGGTCCTGGGTGGCGCCACCGACTTGATGGGGAGCCCTAGGGCCCTCTTTACAATTTTCCTCAGGACTCCTAAATATGTTCCTGTCACTGCCATTATAAAAAGCGACCTCTTTCCTCACAACATGGTTTTATTTAGGCCTGGTCTCTCAACCCAGGCCGTAATGAGGCTCATCAAGATCGAGATACTCGGTAGTGACACCCGGGACACGAGGGTCATTCTTAGCCTCGTCCTGAACAAGGCTTTTGATAATATATATCTGCCGTTCATCCTCAACGCAGTCTCCAACCTAGGCCTGGGCTCGGCATTTTATTATTTCGTTAGATCTTTCCACGGGGGACGCATCACCTTGCAAAAGGCCGGCGAGATCGAAATGGACGCGATAAAACTGAGTAATGAAAGCACCCGGCAAGGGTCTGTCGTTGAGCTTCTCTTGTTTAGTATTGTCATACCCTGCCTATCGGAGAATCTGGACAAGATTCCAGGCATCAGACGTACCGTTTACGCCATCGACATAACAAGTTGGTGTGAAGGAGACAGCGACGCTATATTTAATCTGCCTCGAGGATGTCATCGAATACACAGAGACATTTCTTCAGGACACGGGCCTCGGGTGTTTACTGAGTTGATCACATTTTCTCTTGTACAGATCTAGCAGGCGGGGACGCAAGCCAAGAGACAAAACCGCTGGCAGAGAGCGAAATAAGCCTTCACGCAAGGAATGGGGGTCACATTCCCATGGATCGGGTCGATCTACATCCTCGATACGATCGTAAAGTCGACGGGCACCAATAGCCAAACGATACTCCGACCAGCAAAAAGACCGACATCACGATCGGCTATTTCGGGAGGGTTAGCATCAAGGGCAGTGCTCTTGGAGAAGACAACCTCGTCAGGCTCATCTGTACCTTTTTACTATGCTACTTAGAGTACATCGCGGCCATCGTTGCCTGGCAGTGGGCTGAGCAGGGTAAACTAAACGCTATCATCTGGAGGGGCATCAAGAGCGCTCTTGGGCCCCCCAAAATACACGCACGTGGAACGACTCCTCCAGCTGGACACATACAATACGTTTGAGGGAATAGCGGAAGCACAGGAGAAGGTACAGAGCATGACTCTCGGGCATGAAGGCTCGGAGTCGACTCCTGGCGAAAATGAGTATCCTGCCGACCACATTCGACCACACATACCGGGGTCTTTGAAGAAGCCAACGCGAACGTCGTTTTTACCATTCCGCGCAACGCGCACCTGCAGCGACTGTGGGAAGACGGGCCAGGGTGGCGGCCGAAGCAGGACAGCAGCTTTGTCGACGTGGCCCGGGAAGAGCAATATATACGCAGGCGACTCAGCCGACAAAGCCGGTTGGGTCACCAACGATATTCCTGTTCGAGCGCTGCCGAGCATGTGGCCATCGCCATTGCTCTTCTCGACGAGAAGCGTGCGAGCGTATTCGGTGGTTCACGGGCAGCCACCCGAGTCTTTTCTGTCGGCGCCGTTTCCAAACAAGCATGCCGAATTCTCAGTCACAAAAACGTTTGTAATGCCATATTAACAAGCTTTCGTGCACACGCGCCATTTTCGGCCTCGCCAACCTCAAAAAAGCTGACCCACTCCAAGGTGCGAGGTCTCACGTTCCGTGCCCACGAAGGTTCTGCCCAGCCAAGACCGCTAAGAATAGAGATCAACCCACCACACACACACACAAAAAAAGAGATTTTACAGCACTTATACATAGGCAGGAGGTATAAGTGTTGTGCGTCTACCCCTCCTCACAGAACATTACACAGAGCCCAGGCGATGACGCCTAGACACTTACAGACGGGCTCGTACCTAAATTTGCATTTATTTCACAAAATTTATGCGGACACTTACACTAACCACCGGTGTCCCCGTTGCTGGGAGGCTACTAACTCAGAGCACATGTTGTGGTGATGCCCCTCGTTGCTGGGCAAGGATAAAGTCAACCAAGCAAAGTCGTGCTCCACCATCAGGAGGCCCAACAACGAGGCTCAGCTTTTGACCATCCAGAGAGCCCAATACGTGGAGGTCTGGCTTATCCTGCTCGCACCAAATCGGGAGGAGCACACTGCGCGCTAGTTCCGTCTTTCAGGACTAATAAAGTTTGGACAACAAACGAACCAACCAACAATACTCATATCCGCAAACAAGCGGGGCCCAAAGTGAGTGCTACTATTTTACACATCGTTTTCAATAAGACGCGTTCTGCGGTTACGCTCCTGAAAACAGGGTTGATGTGCAGACAATGTGCCTCGTAAGTTTTGTAATCTAACCAAAATTTATTTAAGATATCTAGGGTGCTCTTCTCGAACTACTCAGTGAACATGGTCATTTTAGGGGAGCGCAATCAGTTGCACGAGAAAGCGGATAGCCGTGAAGTCATCACGCCCTTAACACATCAGTACAGCGACCCCACAGCACACTGAGATTTGGAACACAGAAAGTGGACAAAATGTGCAGCCACAGAAAACATAGACAAACTTCACAAGTCGTTGTTATATCGTGGTTACAGGGCGAAAACGGTAAGAAGAAACAACGTGGACAGGAAAGAGCGCTGCTTACCATTGTCACGCCGTAACCACGATATAACTATGAAGGACCAACTCGCCCAAACCAAGATCTTGTTGACAAGTCGCTCTTTGCATATGAGTCTGTCCCAGATGCGTGCAAAAAGCGCAAGCATCGAGAAGTGTAAGCTGCTCATTACCGAAATCAAAATCAAGAATTGCATTTTCGCTTGTTGCAGAAGAGACCATTTGCGTCAGGTAAAAAAAAATAGCCACGCCAAACAAGTAATCACAGGTGACCTTATGATAGCCATGTGCTGATAGCGTCTGCCAGTCTATGGCGGGGGTATTGAAGGCACCAGTGATTATCATTTTTCAACAGCTTAATTTTTTTTGGTTACATAATCCGTAACGTCAAAAAAGACACCAAAGCCCGCATCGGCTGGACGGTAAAACCTTTGAGTAGAAACTGATGATGCCAAGAAATGAACGCAGCTCAGCCACATTTTTCGGGCGGGAGCTTCTACAATTGCTTCAACGTTATTCTTTTCTTTTTCGTTTTTTCAATCGGGTGCAGCCCCTGCTGACTGATTCGATGGCCAAGATAGCTAAAAGACGCCTGCCAAAATTCGAATTAGTCGACACGTAGTTTAAGACCAGTCTCACAGAAACGCTGCGGAACGGCTTTTAGCAAATCGTCCATTCCTGCTCTTATAGGGCGCTCAGGCGTGCCCCCACGACGGGAGGCAGTTAATAGCGGCCTTTTCTATTTTCTTCTTCTCCCCAACAACTCTCTCTCTCACGGACACCAAGACATCGTCCAGACAAGCTTGCGCGCCTGATAAGCCATGCAGAACAGTATCCATCCTACGTTGAATAATGTCGGGCACAGAGGCATGCGCAAAGGTAATCTGTTATAGCAGAAAAACTTTTGTACGCGTTAATCACGCAAATCTGGCGTGATTCGTCAACAAGTGGAACTTGGTGATATGCATCCCTCAAATCTTGTGTACATTGCTGCTGTTTGAAGACGTGAACATGTCATTTATTACTGGCAATGAGTACTGTTCTAGCTCACATGCCGCATTAAACCCTTTCGGCCCTGGCGATGTCAATTGACACCACCACACAAGATTTCTCCTAGCACCGCGGAAATGAAACCAAAATGGCTCATTCTCGGGAAAATACTTCTTCAGTCATCCGGCACGGTGATTGACGTCAATATTGAGGCATGTTTGGTGTATCGTGTGCAGTAGCTACTGAGTAACAACAGCGACCAGTTTTCAGCAAACGGAAAAAGCCCCCAGCCTTTATTCGCACACGTTTTATACCCTGTACGGGAAAGGGCACACAAGTGGTGAGCGTGCGCCGACGATGCTGCTTACAGGCACGCATCACTTCAGCTTATCTACCTGATACATGCGAGGCTTGACCGAAGTCTTGCGTGAAGCCGAGTCGCGAAAGCTCAGGCGGGTAAGCGCCATTTTCGGGATCCACGTAGCGAAGCTGTTTCAATGAGTATCACTGAAAAATATGACGTTAGTTCACATTTTAACGCGATAGCGTTAAAGAGCTCGTTTCGCAGAAATCCCGGCGTCGGCGTCGGTGTCGGCGTCGTTGGTTGTGAGCGAAAAATCATCATTTTGTCCGTGACCGAAAAATCGAGAAAGATGCAAATAAAATAAATAATAAAAATTTTCGTGTCCGAGTGAGGATCGAACCCGGGTCGTCTGCGTGGCAAGCAGCTGTTCTACCACACAGCCATGCCTCTGCTTGGATATACTGTGAAAATAACTTCTTCTGCTTGGAAATGCAGTGAAAATAACTTCCATGCTTCGCAAACGCAAGCGTCCTTTATATAGGCGTCGCAATATAACATGTAATATCCCAGGAATATTTCGTGGTACAAGCGTAAATTGCCATCGGGCGTCAGAATATGTGACTATCATAACGATTCCATAGTTAAAAGCCAGCCACCCATTACAAACGGCACACACCTTACTGCGCGTATTCCCTTAACACCACGTAGTGGGTGCATAGCTAGTTCGAAAACATTTCCCACAGTTGCCGCGCATAATTTCTGCTGGTTTAAACCATACTACCCATTACATAGTATGCACTAAGTGATTGAAGTACGCAGTAGGGACGCGATATCGCGATCGCGTTCTACTCTTAAAGGCGAAGCTTAAGGGTCCCCCCAATTTTTTTTGCCTACTCTATTCAGTAGCACGAATAAAGAACCCATTTTTCTCATTTCACAAACACTGAACCCTGATGACCTAATTTGATGCCATGTTAACTAGTTTACGACACGGAGCATGCGCTGCACAGCTTGCTTATCCTTCGGCGGTGGCATACTTAGCAGAGAGCTGACCAAGGTAGCATTTGGGCGTATGCCGTCTGCGGCAATAACGTCACCAAGAAAAAAAATGCCCCCACCTCCCCGAAGGGAATCGTGAGGAAATGCGAATGCATTTCGCGCGCGCTTCACTCCATTTATATGTGGTGGTTGTGGTTCAAAGAAGGAAAAGGCGCCTAATTTCTGCAGCCCGGTCGGGAGCACGGTGAAGCGCCTTTTCTTTTTTTTTGCTTTCGTTCTGTTTTTTTTTCTTCTTTTTTTATTTATTTATTTTTTTTGTTCTTTTTTCCCTTTCTTCTTTTTTTACTATTTTTTTTCATATATAGCTCCGCCGAGCTCCCGCGATGCGAGCGCCCTCACGCACTTGAAATGCATTCGCATTTAAAACTGGGGATGCGTAAAGCACCAGCGATGGAGCGGTGTTTCCTACTGGAACATGCCAATCGCTGCTAATGTGCTATGAGAGACAGAAGACTCCGACTGGACACAGAGACTCGCAGTCAGCTTTTAGTTAACGCGCACGCTGCGCATTTTTATTCTTCAACAACGCACAGGAGAAATCTCCCACCGGCACCACCTTGGAGGTCAAGATCCATTGCCATATATACGGGGTGGCGAGTGAACGGTTGTGCAGCGCGAGCAGTCGGTTTTTTCAACCAAGAAACTCGCTAGCAGACGCTGCCTGTGTCGGCGTCGCGAGGCGAGAGAGGGGGGGGGGGGCGTAGGAGAGGAAAGAGAGGGGGGCGCGCATGCGCAGTGGGAGTGTGGACGCAGCGGGCAGAGATGCCTAGAGAAGAGAGGGGGGGAGCGTAGGAGAGGAGAGAGAGGTGGGACGCGCATGCGCAGTGAGGGTGTGGTTGCCGCGGGGAGGGATGACTAGAGGAGAGAGAGGGAGAGAGGAGGTTTTTTATTTTTATTTTTTTAAAGGGTTTGCGCATGCGCAGTAAGGGTGGTCACGCCGCCCACCACCACCACCAGATTAAGCTTCGCCATAAGATGCTTCACATCTAACACCGGCCGGCGCTTACCTCCTCAACCTATCCTCCTCCTCCGCGGACAACGCTGGACAACGCTGGACAACGCCGGAAAACGCCGGTATGCCTCACATAGCCCGACTATGAAATGCATTCGCATTTAAAATCTTGCTCTCGCCAATGATGGATTTGTCTCCATTAATCGTTAGGTCAGCTTTCTGTGCTGCTTTTATTACAGCTCGTAACCTCTCATCGTGCTCTTGTCTTGTGGTACCCCACACGATGACGTCATCGACGTATACTCGCACTCCTGGCAGCGTCTGGAATATTTCGCTCATAGACTTTTGAAACACTTCTGGGGCGGAGGCTATGCCGAAGGGCAGCCACAAGATACGATAACGACCGAAAGGAGTCGCGAACGTACAGATTCTTGACGTTTCATCATGGAGCGGCATCTAGTGAAACCCCGAGTTGCCGTCAAGGCGCGTAAAAAAACGTTTTCTAGCTAATTCAGATTCAATATCTTCTCGACGCGGCATCTGGTAATGCTCGCGCTTCAGAGAGTTATTAATTTTCCTCGGGTCCATGCATAGTCCTAGTTTACCGTCCTTTGTTCTGATAATAACCAGAGGACTTACGCAGTCCGTCGGCTGGTCTTGCTTGGCTATAATGTCGGCTTTCACCATGCGGTCAAGTTCTTCGCGCAGAGGCTCCCGTAAGGAAAGGGGTACACGGCGGGCTGTATGGACGACTTGGACAGCGTCTTCTCGAAGAACCATGCGGTATAGGCGGTTGATACATGCAGTCCCAGAAAAAAGGCGTCGATAATGCTGGACAACTTCCTCGCTGCTGCTTATTCCGACATCATTAACGGTGCGCGAAACAGTTCAAGCAGTTCACTCGCTCGCAGCCCCAGTATGGCCTGCCGGTCCTTCTTCACGACGAAGAACTCAATGTTTGCCTTTTTGCTTCCGACTGTCACCGTGGTAGTCATGCTGCCAAGATGCTTGATGACTCTTCCGTTGTAGGATCGTAGGATACAGTTACTTCTTTTCAAGGGTATCCTCGTCTGCAGCTTCTTGTAGGCCGAGAATGGCACGAGGTTGGCTTGTGATCCTGTGTCAAGCTTGAACTCTAGTGTCATGCCCGCAACTTGTGCTCTGACCAACCAGTCATGGCCACACGCCCTTCCAACGCTATTGAAACCGACGTCCAAGATGTCAAATTCCGCATCCCTATCCTCGGTGCCCCTTACTTTCCGGACTTGTCTGCTCCCCTTGCAACGGGCAGCGAAATGATTCTGCCCTTGGCATTTCCTTCATGTTTTGCCAAATGCAGGGCAGCTTCGCGGACCGTGTGTACGTCCACACCTGCGGCACTTGAACATTGCAGGCTGTTCATTCCACTGCTGCTGCTCGCGTCGCTTGACAGCATCAATCTGTCTCTGTTCTCGTGCCCAAATCTCATCTTGCACGGCAGACATTTCCGCAGCCTTGCACACTTTTTCAGCTTTAGCCACGGTTAACTTATTATCTTGCAGCAGCTTTTGTCTGACTTTGTCATCATTTGTTGCAAATAATATTTGGTCACGAATGAACGATTCTGCCATAGTGCCATAGTTGCAGGACCGAGACATCTTTCTGAGCTCTCTGACAAACTGTTCGTCTGGCTCACCTCGAGCTTGGATGCGTTTCCGAAACATCTAGCGCTCGTGCACTTCATTCAGGCGTTCTGGTCAGTAAATGTCAAACTTGGCGATGACAGTTGCATAACTTTATCGGCTCCCTTCGTCCCCGAAGGTGAAATTGTTGTAAACTTCTAGGGCGTCGTCGCCTGCCAGAGTTAGCAATAAGGCAATCTTCGTGGCATCCTGTCTAGGCTTTTTGCCTGGCTCAGAGGCAGCCAAGAAAAGTTCGAACTTTTGTTTGAAAAGGTTCCACTGCTTAATGATTTCGCTGGTGAAGTGCAGCGGCTCCGGTGCCTTCACAAGGTCCATGCCTCTGCGTTACCGTGCACAAGCAATGTGGCCAAGGCTTTACGTTCTGACACCATGTATCGTGTGCAGTGTCTACTGAGTAAGAACAGCGACCAGTTTTCAGCAAACGGAAAAAGCCCCCCAGCCTTTATTCGCACACGTTCTATACCCTGTACGGGAAAGCGCACACAAATGGTGAGCATACACCGACGATCCTGCTTGCAGGCACGCATCACTTCAGCTTATCTACCTGATACATGGAAGGTTTGACTGAAGTCTTGAGTGAAGCCGAGGAGCTGAATCTCAGGCGGGTAAGCGCCATTTTCGGGACCACGTAGCGAAGCTGTTTCAATGAGTATAATATATAATACCTGGGGTTTAACGTCCCAAAACCACGATATGATTATGAGAGACGCCGTAGTGGAGGGCTCCGGAAATTTCGACCATCTGGTGTTCTTTAACATGCACTGACATCGCACAGTACACGGGCCTCTACCATTTCGCCTCCATCGAAATGCGTCCGCCGCGGCCGGGATCGAACTTCAATGAGTATCACTGAACAATATGACGTTAGTTCACATTTTGTCTACTCTAGTCAGTAGCACGAATAAAGAAGCCATTTTTATCATTTCACAAACACTGTGCCTTGATGACCTAATTTGATGCCATGTTAATTAATCCATAAATAATTGCATAACTGCCTCAATTTCTCGGTTGTGGCTTTCTGAGCTCCTAACTATTATGAAAACACGCACAAATAAAGTATCCGATCAAAATAAAAAATCACAGCATATCCACGAAGTGAATAATGGTGAGTGGGCGAAGCTCGGAGAGATCATTAGGGTAACCGTGAATCCCCCCGTAGATTGCCCACTCGATCATGCAAAGACGTGACAACACGTGTCAGGTCTTTGCATGATCCTGGGTGTTCGATCGTGAGCAGGCCACGAGCGTCGCCGACTTGTGTTCCGGGCGCTCCTAGCCTCAACGACAACGCCAGTTCGCGTTCCACGACAGAGGAAGACGATGCCACCTATTCAGAAGCCGAAGTCCACACCAGTGCTCGACGCAACGCCTCGCCTCCGCATGCATCGCCACAGAACGCTGCTGTGAGTTGTGAAAGCCACGCGTCCTTGCCTATGGGTTGTGCCGCCGTGATTACCGTTGCCGCCGCATGCTGCGCGACGCGGTGCTGCGCGACCCGGTGCTCGACTCCGAGTACCGCGTCCGCCCGACGATCCCAATTATAACAGCGCCATCTATCCTCTTTAATTGTCAACTATACGAAAACCACTAACGCCATCTAGTGATATTATTTCCAAGGACATATACACACAACGCCATCTAGTGAGCAATTCTTAAAACTAGAGCTGGCTACATACATACTACTACTATTACAGACGATGGAACGACCCACACCCTAAGGAGCTTCGCCCCTAAAAAATCCAGGGCTGAAAGGGTTAAGATAACCTTAAAGTCGCCACAATTCCGAATGGTGCATTCTTATGTTGAATTCCAGTGGCAGATCGCGAGCGCTCGGCTGGATCGCGAACGGAGCGCGTAGATCGGAGCAGTATTGCTCTCGCCAAATCTGCGATTGGAACGCGTGCGTCTCAACGGGAGCAGTTGGTCAATGCCACCTAGGAAAATATCATCAGGCCTGCTCACTGCCACCGTGACGTGACGCGCATTGACTGAGCGAGCTTGCACGGGAGGCTGTGGAGCCATTGCCGCCAACGTCTTCCGTGAAAAGATCAAACGTTCGCGGCCAGTTTCACATGCACGAAAGCTCAATTTTGCCTTTTGCGTCAGGATTGCCGCTGGTTTAAGGAACGTATTAACCTTCAATTAAAAAAGATTTTCGTAAATCATCTGCAAGCCATTTATTATGCCACTTATAAATAAAAGATCGTACGCTATAGAACGTGTGACCGATACATAAGAGCAAAGTTTGATGGCCCAACAATGTGACGAAATAAATCAGGTAAATTTTATTCAATCTTTATTCTTTATTTACACACACACACATGAAACACTGTCCAGAAGATGCTCAGACACTGTTACTATTCATTTGCTAAACTTCTGCAGTTCTCGCTGCTGAGTTCGTGCTTTTGTACTGTCATGACCGACTTGGATCGGTGTACTTGGTAGTCGTCCTTAAAGGGGAACTCCGGTGCATTTTCGACCATACCGAGATAACGCCGTTTTCAAATAGTATTAACAGTCCTGCAACAGCTAGGGCGGTTCATTTTGCCGACACACTCGTCAATAATTTTAAATAAGCAATGAAAGACGAGTCAAAACCGAAACCGAAACGGGGAGCTGCTTCGTGCTCCATGGTGGGTACGCTATGACGTCATGGCGTCACCAAATCCGCTACACGCCACCACGGCACGTAAACATTGCTCACGTGCCTCTTCTTTCGCGGGAAAAGCAAACTGCCGATGTCTTCCGACGTGGAAACAAGCTGTGCCAGCTCGTCTGAACTGACCAGGGAGGAGTCCAGCGATGAGGAGTGCAGCTACATGAGCGCGGAAGCGTCGCCTGTGCTAGCGTCAGCGTCGCCTCGAAGAAAAAAATGCCCCCCACCTCCCCGAAGGGCATCGTGAGGAAATGTGAATGCATTTCGCGCGCGCTTCACTCCATTTATATATGGTGGTTGTGGTTCAAAGAAGGAAAAGGCCCCTAATTTCTGCAGCCCGGTCGGGAGCACGGTGAAGCGCCTGTTTTTTTTTTTGCTTTTGTTCTGTTTTTTTTCCTTCTTTTTTTATTTATTTTTATTTTTTTTGTTATTTTTCCCTTGTTTTTTTATTTTTTTTTTCATATATAGCTCCGCCGAGCTCCCGCGATGCGAGCGCCCTCACGCACTTGAAATGCATTCGCATTTAAAACTGGGGATGCGTAAAGCACGCAGCGATGGAGCGGTGTTTCCTACTGGAACATGCCAATCGCTGCTAATGTGCTATGAGAGACAGAAGACTCCGACTGGACACAGAGACTCGCAGACAGCTTTTCTTTAACGCGCACGCTGCGCATTTTTATTCTTCAACAACGCACAGGAGAAATCTCCCACCGGCACCACCTTGGAGGTCAAGATCCATTGCCATATATACGGGGTGGCCAGTCAACGGTTGTGCAGCGCGAGCAGTCGGTTTTTTCAACCAAGAAACTCGCTAGCGGACGCTGCCTGTGTCGGCGTCGCGAGGCGAGAGAGGGGGGGGGGGGCGTAGGAGAGGAAAAAGAGGGGGGGCGCGCATGCGCAGTGGGAGTGTGGACGCAGCGGGCAGAGATGCCTAGAGAAGAGAGGGGGGGAGCGTAGGAGAGGAGAGAGAGGTGGGACGCGCATGCGCAGTGAGGGTGTGGTTGCCGCGGCGAGGGATGCCTAGAGGAGAGAGAGGGAGAGAGGAGGTTTTTTATTTTTTTAAAGGGTTTGCGCATGCGCAGTAAGGGCGGTCACGCCACCCACCACCACCACCGGATTAAGCTTCACCATAAGATGCTTCACATCTAACACCGGCGGCGCTTACCTCCTCAACCTATCCTCCTCCTCCGCGGACAACGCTGGACAACGCTGGACAACGCCGGACAACGCCGGATGCCTGACATAGCCCGACTATGAAATGCATTCGCATTTAAAAATCACAGCATATCCACGGGGAGAATGATAAAGAGTTGGGGCGAAGCTCGTGAATCAATCATGGTTACACCGTGAAATCTTCAGTGGTTTCGCCCAGCAGTAATCGAAGCAATAGTGTGTGTGAGATCCGCCTGGCGCCACGCCCGCGTCGCGGCGGCCTCTCGAGCTCGCTCCTCGGGATCCTGCCGACGAGCACGAGCCGCAGCGGCCTTCCGCACCCGGCGCTCTTCGTCGTGCATGGTCCGCCAAGCAGCACGATCCGGCAAGCGCACTCGTACGGCGACCATCCGGGGAATGAGAGATAGCGGGCGCTCGCCGCCCTGCGCAACCCGCGCAGCAGCCAATCGGAGAGCAGCTGCACCGCCAACGCCATCTAGCGTACCTTCACCCAACCGCCATATTATGCGCATGTCTATGGGACAGCGCCCTCTCGGAAACGAGACGAGAAATGGAGATGACGACAGAGAATGCGTACAGCGCCATCTAGTATATCGTCACCCTAAAACATCCGCATGTCCCGCTAAAGGGAACCATGTGGGGATACGAAGCAGCGGGGAGATGGTTAGCTTGAGCGAAAGAAACGTCGCCGCTCCCGCTTCGCGGCCCGAGCGCTCATCGCGGCGCTGCACTGGAGAGAGAATGAGGCGCGCGCGCCCCGTCATTTTCGTACCGCGCAACTACCGTGGCGCCCCCCAGCGCAGTATGCAGCTGTCGCACCACCTGTCGTGCTCGCCGCTCCGTAGAGTACAGGATTCCTAGAGGATAGAACGAGGGATACCGTAGGAAAGGAGAGAGTGGGGGGAGGGGGGCGCGCATGCGTTGTGGGAGTGTGCGCTAAAGGGAACTATGTGTGGATGCGAAGCAGCGGGGAGATGGCTGGCTTGAGCGGGAGAAATGTCGCCGCTCTCGTTTCGCGGCCCGAGCGCTCATAGAGGCGCTGCACAGGAGAGAATGAGGCGCGCTGGCTCCGTCATTTTCATACCGCGGAACTACCGTGACGCCCCCCAGCGGAGTATGCAGCTGTCGCACCATCTCTCGTGCGCGCTGCTCGGTAGAGTAGAGGATTCCTAGAGGAGAGAACGGTGGGGGGCCTGCAGGAGAGGAGAGAGTGGGGGGAGGGGACACGCATGCGCTGTGGCGAGGTGGGACGCGGGCGCCGCTCCATAGAAAAGAGGATTTCTAGAGGAGAGAGAGGGGGGAGCGTGGGAGAGAAGACGGCACCTGTCGTGTGCGCCGCTCCATAGAGTAGAGAGTTCCTAGAGGAGAGAATGGGGGCGACCGTAGGAGAGGAGAGAGGGGGGAGGTGACGCGCATGCTCTGTTGAAGTGTGGGACGCGGGCGCCGCTGCGTAGAGTAGAGGATTTCTAGAGGAGAGAAAGGGGGGGAGCGTACGAGAGGTGAGAAAGGGAGGGGGGGGACGCACATGCGCTCTGGGTGTGTGGGACGCTGGAAGGAGGGACGAACAAAGCCCCCCGCAAGCACATGCAAGCAATATCATGGAATGGAGTCAATGGGACGCGGGCGCCGTTACATAGAGTAGAGGATTCCTAGAGGAGAGAATGGCGGCGAGCGTAGGAGAGGAGAGAGAGGGGGGTGTGGGACGCGGGAAGGAGGGACGGACAAAGCCACCGCAAGCACATGCAAGCAAGATCAAGGAATGGAGTCAATGTGGGCGGCAGACACCACCGGTAATGCGTGTTATTCTTTGCTTGCACCCACCACATCCCTAGCCATTGCTAAGCAGCCAGTCTGTGCTCTCGGCTATGACTCTGGTAACTGTGGTGGTGGTTGACTGCCTTATTGTACAACAGTGTTCAGGATCGAATAGTGGGTGCTTCCCTACTTCATGAAAGTGACCGGACGCGGGACGCGGGAGGGACGGACACAGCCCCGAGCATAAGACGCTTTGCATCTAAAAGCTGGCGGGACACGACGCACACCGGTGAATCAGTGTCAAGAAGCATTGATACGTCAACACCTCTCCACGTGAAGTTGAGTCGTATTGAGGGCTTCACAGTTTCCTCCCACGTCGTTCTTAGCGTCCAGTTGTGCAGGCTATGATCTATGGCTTCATCGGCTTCCCCTTGGTTAACAGTCATAGCTCGGCCGCGTATTCCTGAGGGGGGCTTCTCGACAAGGGGTAAAATTCGGCCTTGTTGGTAAGACTTTAGGAAAAAATTTAGCGCGAAATGACACAAGGACGAGAAGGCAGGACACAACACGTGCGCTAACTTTCAACAAAATGGTTTATTT
This sequence comes from Rhipicephalus appendiculatus, assembly GCA_030522465.1. Taxonomy (NCBI): domain Eukaryota; kingdom Metazoa; phylum Arthropoda; class Arachnida; order Ixodida; family Ixodidae; genus Rhipicephalus; species Rhipicephalus appendiculatus. Next base: position 27,953 of record JALIZH010019714.1, on the reverse strand, counting down.
CAACCGAAGCACGAATATATACCGTGGTGATGCTCAAACGCTACAGCCAGATGTTATGCGCAGAGAAGTACTTTTTTGTCATTCTGATTTTAACAGGAGACAAGCAGAGAAGTGATATTTTCTTATCATAACATATTAAACAGGATATGCGCACCAACCACAAAACTAATGCACGTTCAAAAAATACAATTCTTTTTCTGACAGGGACAGGGACGGCGTGCTTACACAATCTCTACCCAACTTTGCGATTTTGGCGGCTTCTACTATTAGTCCTGTTAGTTCATCACGGTTAGTCGATAACACCTTGGTGTTTTCAAAATTCGGGGCCCACCCACAAGCTCTGCAATGCATCGCCAGCCAGCCATCGTTACCCTTCTTTACAAGGTTGAAGTGCTCCCGTAACCTGTCCTTCAGACAGCGCCCCGTCTGTCCGACGTACTGCTTTCCACAAGACAGGGGAATCTGATACAGGAGAGCACTTCAACCTTGTAAAGAAGGGTAATGATGGCTGGCTCGCGATGCATTGCAGAGCTTGTGGGTGCGCCCCGAATTTTGAAAACACCAATGTGTTATCGACTAACCGCGATGAACTTACAAGACTAATAGTAAAATCCCACAATATACGCGCGCAGCTGTCCGTGGTGTGGAGAACGGCACTCGCCCACATTACGTGGGAATGTGAATCGCGGCCCCAAGACATCAATTCTCCCCTTTGGGGACAACATTTCGAAAGAGGCAGTGGGAGGTGTGGCTTGCTAGCAAGGATCGCGAGAGCCAGCTGGCTCTGCTCGACCAAGCCCAGCGAGCCGCAAAGGCCAGTGGAGCCCTGGAGTGAGGACCCCACCCATTTGCCCAGCAACCTTTTAGTAAATAAAACGTTTTTCATCATCCCTGTCCTTCTCTGCGCATAACATCTGGCTGTAGCGTTTGAGCATCACCACTGTGTATATTCGTGCTTCGGTTGAAATAAACCATTTTGTTGAAAGTTAGCGCACGTGTTGTGTCCTCCCTTCTCGTCCTTGTGTCATTTCGCGCTAAATTTTTTCCTTAGGGATTCTCGAGTTTCAGACCTTCCGGCTTCATCCTTCTGGCATTTTCGAGCTTGGTGACCGCGTCCACCGCCACGATAACCACGCACGTGTTATTCCAACGGCAAGCGTCACTGTTCTGTTTGACATCATCGGCGTATCTTCCAGGGAGGAAAGGGCGGCGCTGGCCACCCCACTGTTACAAGAGGGGGGACGGGGAGGAGACAAACCCTCCCAACTTTTGAAAGAGGGGTCTGCCGGCAGCACACTGCAAAATACAAGAATTGACGCCAGGATTTCTTCCAGCATAGCAGTCACGTAATTATCGATTTTTATTTCGTGAACCTCGCTTCGGCCGCGCAGATATTCCTTCGAGCTTTACCACGACGCGCGGTACGAGCTCTGCGCAGCGAGCCACCTGTGCGTCGCTTTAAGCGCCAACACTGAGGGGGAGGCTGCCGCTGAGGATCCCGTCTCGACTTAGAGGCGCCAGACTTTGTCTCTGAGGGGGGAGAATGGAATTCGCGATTCCAACTGAGCGCTCGCCACCTAGCGGCCGCGCCTGGAAAGAGCACTGATAGGGTCAACGCGTGGCCTCTGAGAGAGCGCGCCGGCAGGTTTCTCTGCGGCCGTCCCAATCGCACGGAGAGAGTGTAGTTTCAGAGGTGGGCGTGGCCCGCTCCTCCGCACCGCGGCGCTCGCCACTGAGGGTCGGAAAGGCGGCCGCGCTATTGGCGCGGCTTGCACGAGGCAAGAAAAAAAATGGTTTTACGCGTTTATATAACCGCCCACAGAATTGGAAATGTCAGGCCAAGGTGTACGAGAGGCAAAGTGCATGCTAGGTGCCTAATTATTAAAGTGCCTACTTATTAGGTGCCTAATAATTAAAGTGCCTAATTATTCTCAAAAGCACTCTTTTTATTAGCTGTAAATATGCGCCTTCTATATTAGAGCACTTAGAAGTGCGATGCCTCTGCAAGAGATGTGGGTCATTCCACGCCAAACGTCGCAGCCATTTTGGCGACCATCTCAAATGTATTCGAAAAAAGTCATGCTGATTCGCTGCACTGATAAAAGTGAATTGCTGGAATATTGCAGTGAGAAAATATTTTTTGATCACGTGGGTGCCTTCCGAATTTCACAGAATGTTCTCTGGGTGTTGTTTGTGAGAAAATTTATTTTAAGAGTATCGTTTGGTATTTTTACACCAAATTTGGTTTACATATTAAGAAAAAGTGTTTGTGTAAGTTGTTTGAAGCTGAATAATATGAGTGATTGTTTTCTGCCATATACGCCTCCAAAATTTAGCCAAAATGTTCTATGTTTGCATATTTTGCATTGCAATATTACGCCTTGTATGAATATCTGAGCCATGAAAACTTAGTCTACAAAAGGTATATTTTGCGCAAAAAAATATTTTCAGACCCCTGAAGTTTCCACTTTTTACGGCAAAAAATCACAAATTTCAGAAAATCGTCATTTTCGTCCACATTGTGATGCAATTTGAACCACTTGGTGCTCCAATTAAAAATCAGCTTTATACCTCAATCGAAAGCAAATGAACATTTCCCATGTGGCAAGTTTTATAATTACAATTTTTGTTTTAAGGAAGAAAACAATTTTTGAAGTTTCCCATTCATGGCTAGCTTCCCATTTGATCATACGTACAGCTTCCTGGTTGAAGTTCTCCATTATCGTGAATGGGGAAATTTCAAAAATTATTTTCTTCCTTAAAACAAAAATTGTAATGATAAAACTTGCCACATAAGAACTGTTCATTTGCTTTCGATTGAGGTATAAAGTTTATTTTTAATTGGAGCACCACAGGTTGCAAATTGCGTCTGAATGTGGACAAAAATGACGATTTTCTGAAATTCGTGATTTTTTCACGAAATGTTTAGAAACTTGAGGGGTCTGAAAATATTTTTCGCGCAAAATGTATCTCTTCTGCAGTAATTACACATTACTCAGTAATTCATACATGGCGCAATAGTGCAATGAAAAAAATGCAAACATTGGAACATTTTGGCTAAATTCCTGGAGGCGTATATGGCAGAAAAAATTCGCTAATATTATTGAGCTTCAAACACCTTACAGAAAGGCTTTTGCTAAATATGTAAACCAAATTTTGTGTAGAAACAAGAAACTAAACTCTTAGAATAAATTTTCTCATAAGCAACACCCAGACGACATTCTGAGAAATTTGGAAAGCACCCACGTGACCAAAAATTTTTTTTCTCTCCGAAATATTACAGCACTTAACTGTTTTCAATGCAGCAATTCAGCACAATTTTTTTTCGAATATATTTTGGAGATGGTCGCCGAAATGGCTGGGACGTTTGGCGTGGAATGACCCATGTGCATGTGCTGGAAACGCACCCTACTTCGAAGTTTGTGGGATCTATAGCATGGGGGGCGCTGACGAAGGACAACGAAACAACGAAACATAGACGATGATTTAGCTGGACGCGATGACGCTCGATCGAGGCTTGCGCTCGCCATGCCGCTGAAAACGTAGCAGTCGTAGCCGGGCCTTCGCAAAGTAAAGATGTTTTACGCGATAGCGTTGAAACAGCTCGTTTCAAAGAAATTCCGGCGTCGGCGTCGTTGGTTGTGAGCGAAAAATCATCATCTTGTCCGTGACCGAAAAATCGAGAAAGATGTAAATAAAACAAATAATAAAAATTTTCGGGTCCGAGTGAGGATCGAATCCGGGTTGTCTGCGTGGCAAGCGGGTGTTCTACCACACAGCCATGCCTCTGCTCGGAAATACTGTGAAAATAACTTCCTCTGCTTGGAAATGCAGTGAAAATAACTTAAAACGCAAGCGTCCTTTATATAGGCGTCGCAATATAACATCCCTGGAATATTGCGTGGTACAAGCGTACATTGCCATCGGGCGTCAGAATATGTGACTATCATGACGATTCCATAGTTTAAAGCCAGCCACCCATTACAAACGGCACACACCTTACTGCGCGTATTCCCTTAACACCACGTAATGGGTGCATAGCAAATTCAAAAACATTTCCCACATTTGCCGCGCATAATTTCTCCTGGTTTAAAGCATACTACCCATTAAATAGTATGCACTAAGTGATTGATGTACGCACTAGAACGGGATATCTCTGTCACGTTCAACTCTTAAAGGCGAAGCTTAAGGGTCCCCCCAATTTTTTTCTTGTTACATTCGTGTCCTCTCCGTGGAAGCGTGACATGAGAATACATCGCGATACAACATCACATCGCCATATCGGAAACGACTGATCACCGGCAATCCCACGATCGAAAGGGCACCAGCTACAGGAAAGCGGCGCATACAAATACGCACGTGAGCGGAGCACCTTTCGAAGGCCGCACTGCTGTACGCTGGATGGCGCCGGGTAAGCAAGTAATACTTCGCAAGTATCCTAGAGCGCAAGAACGCGGAGGAACCGAACGCTGTGAGACTTGCTGGTCAGGATAGCATCACACGCGCCATCAAATATACTCTCCAATAAACAACATTAACCGATCGATGACATACAGTATAAAACGAAGCATCAACTAAATTGTGCGTGACTTTAATAATATTCAAAAAAAAAACTTCTCGTAGTCTCGGTCACATCAAAGTTCGGGAAGACCAGCCACACAGAAACTGAACTTTTCGAAGTTCCGCCTTGGAATTGGGCCTAATCTAATAAAATTCAAAAGGACTTCTGATAGTCCCGGTCACATCAACGTTCGGGAAGATAAGCGATATGGAAACTGAACTTTTCGAAGCTCCGCGGTGTATTCACAGGCGTAACGCCAGGTAATAATCGTGATACAAACAGTACAGCAACAGGTTTGCATGTAGCATGGTGTGTGCGCAGCGGTGACGCCGATATTTGCACTCCTTTTCGCAGAACGCCAGCGACGCATCCACTCAAGGTAATCGCGTCAGCGCAGTAGCATTAGCGCGTTACAAAGAAATAAGGTTGAGCGCACGCTGGAGAGGTACGTCGAGCCGACTAAACTCGGCGCTCGGCATCAGCACTCAGCTTGCTCTCTCATCGCGATATTGCCGACGCCGCCATGTGTGGCGTGAGAACTGCGCTCGCACAAAGCATAATGCTTCGCACTCACCCGCCAGGCTTCCACAGTTTCCCTTTCCAACTACCTCCTGTCGCACCGCAAAAGCAAGAGACAGGGAGGTGGATGGACGCAGTCGCCACACGTCTAGACTGAACGTCGGCGGTGCTGTGACGGCTCCGGACAGGTTACTGAGGCGTGTTAATACAGCGAAAGCTGTATATGGCTAGGAGAAACGAAAAAGCGCTCGGCATCTGTGTCACGAGCGGTCTCCATTGGCTGTGCTATCAGTTGCGTCGTTCTGAGCGTCGTACCCAAGCTCGCGCGCCATTGGCTGGGCCGTGAGTGACGTCATCCATCCTTCTCGCAGCCGTGGTGGCCGTGGCGCCGAGCACGCGCGCATCAGTTTCGACTGAGAGCTTCCACATGGTAAGCCACGGATCCTACGAAGTCCCGAACAGCGGACAACTTTAGAAGAGCGCCGACAGTGGAAACGTAAGAGAGCTCGCATTCGCCGGGCCGATGCTGCAGTCCGGGCACAAGAACAGGCCCGCGAGGCCGAGTGCCGGCAGCAACTGCGTACCGACGATCCGGCAGCCTTCGAAGCCGCGCTAAATCGCTAACGGGAATGCAAGCGCCGGTGGCGGGCGGATCCTGCAAACCACGCCGCCGACTTAGCTCGCCATGTCAAACGCTTGCAGCAACGGCGCGCCGAAGAAGCGGCGTTGCGGCCAGAACAGCGTCGACGTGATGACTGCGGGAGCGCGTTCACCGGGGCGAACACCCGCTTTCGGCGAGAGTTTCTCCAGCGGCCCACTTTGGCTTCGGCTGCGACGTCTGTGACCGCCTGTGGTTCGACCGCAACCTGGCAACGATAATTGTGGAAGGCTTCAGTGCAGCGTCGGGTTGAACCCACTGCTAAACACCGGGGCCGCACATTTCGTCATCGATGGTTAACCATTTCTACGGAGTGCTTGGGCGGTGATTTCTCATTTATGGTTGCCGATTTGCATTGTCACTTTTACGGTGTTTTGCAGATACGTCGGGCGTTGTAAAAACGAACATTGAACGAACCATTCGCGCGCTCGTATGCCATGCGCTCTACTTTCTGACGCGGTCTCCTGCGGTCTCTACTGCCGCCGGAATCCTCAGTTGGCGCGTCCTCTCGCGGTAGCCGGGCGCGCGGCTACCGCGAGAGAAACCCGTCGGCGCGCTTTCTCGGAGGCCATGGTCGACCTTGAAAGGAGATATGTTACCACGTTGGCCCCGTTGAGAAGCGACGTCATAGTTCCTTTATTTTCGCCATGCCGCACGTGCGAGCACGAAAGAGAAGAAAGCGATGTCCAAAGACCATTGCTGGGTGCCGCGGTGGAAAGGTGGCAACGTGTCGTTATATGTCTTTTCCCGAAGGATGCAGACGACACGCGACGGAGAACAGCGTAGATCAGAAACTTAGGCATTGGAAAGAAGGTCAAGGACACTATCGTGGTTTGTTCTTATCATTTCGCTCGCGACAACTTTATTCTCCCCGGTGAGTACACTATTATTTAGCGTGTGTGCATTCTTGTCAATACTCGGGCTTATCAAAGGGTGGAGTATAGTTTAGTTAATGAACATTTGTTGCGTTATATGTGTGAGTGTATTTTTCGCGTATGCTTGTTTTCTGTGCAAGTCGTTGTGCTACCCATTCTCAAGCTTCTGTAATATTTCCCCTCGAAGTTTCTTCCGCGTAAATTGTAGTAGTGAAATCTCACATATATTTATTACGGACAAACGTACGGTATTTATGCCTGCGTTTGCTCTACGGTGTCTACAGACGGTGCTGTGTTCAGTTAAACGCGGCGCGCTGACAGTTTAAGTTCGTCAGCTGTCAACAAATTTAAGAGGAACTGCAAAAAGCGCTTGTTCCATCTTTTGGAGCGTTCGACTTGCGGGCGCATCTCTTGGTTCCTTTCCGACATAGAGCAGCGCAACTTATGTTGAAACGGGCTTGTTTCCGAGTGATGCATCTATCACAATTCCAGTGAATAAAGGATCGTTAATTTCTGGAAACCTAACGTGGCTAATGAAAACTTAATTTACGTTGACTAGTTAGGAGTTTCTTGAATTTATTAATACATTCAGCAGGGTCGTACGGCTGACATTTTTTGGGGGTGGGGTGGGGTTCAACCGCCCTGTACTCAACGTGCGTGCGTAGCGTGCATGAATATATAAGTTCGTGCGTGCGTGTATATATTGCCACGCGCGTTTCTTTTGCTGCATTCGGTTTCCGCCCACAAAGACTATCAGCAGTACTCGGCGCAGACCGCGCCTTATTGTTCCAGAAGCTTCACGGTTGTAGTAGATCGTTTTGTTAAGATTGCACGCAAGACGGTAACACTCAAGATTATTCCAGAGCTTGCTCGACGACTAGTGATAAGGCTAGAATCTTCGAAGCATGATTTATAAAAGCCGGCACGTTCCAACGAAGTTGAGTTGATCGACGGCCGACGCTCTCTTCGCCGCTATCAGTGCCAGTGTGTATTGCTGTAATCTGACTTTCCGTTTACCGGCCACAAGTTCGGCCCAAATAAACAGTTTCATTTTGAACCTACCGACTGCTGCCTTCGTCGACGTCACGACCACGTGACATCTGGTGGAGGTGCTTCCCGGTCCATGTAACGTACGCCCCCCCTCCAACCGTGAGCCAAGCCCACACCGCCAAGGGGACACCGACGTGGACGCTGAGCAGCGAGCCAGCCGCAGGCAGCAAGGTCTCCCACCAGAATACGGACCCCTACCCGACAAGATCCGGACCACGGCGACGAAGACAACGACCACGATGACGACCGCAGTGCCCCCCGAGGCAATCGTGATGCAGCCACCCAGAGAGCCGCCGACGTTTCACGGATCTCCAAGTGAAGACCCCGAAACCTGGCTTGAGACATTCGAAAGGGTCTCAACATTCAACAACTGGGACGCCGACGACAAGCTGCGCCACGTATACTTTTACCTAGACGACGCAGCTAGGACCTGGTTCGAGAATCGCGAGTCCACTCTTCGAACCTGGGACATCTTTCGCAGCACATTTTTGGAAACGTTCACGAGTGTCGTCAGAAAGGAAAGGGCTGCAACCTTGCTGGAGACACGGGTGCAACTTCCTAACGAAAGCGTCGCTATATTCGCGGAGGAAATGACCCGGCTCTTCCGCCAGACTGACCCCTCCATGTCCGAGGAAAAGAAGGTTCGCTTCTTGATGCGCGGGGGTTAAGCAAGACCTGTTTGCCAGCCTTGTACGCAACCCGCCAAAGACTGTCACGGAATTTGTCTCGGAGGCCACGACGATCGAGAAGGCGCTGGAGATGCGTACTAGCCAGTACAACCGCCGCATTCCCTCGACGACCTACGGGAAAGTTCAAGCGCTATATCCCGACGACCTGCGCGACACCATCAGAACAATCATTCGGGAGGAGCTGCGCAAATTCTTGCCAACTTCGCAGCCTCAGGTGGAGCCGATCACCGACGTCGTGCGCCAGGAAATCCGGCAAGTCCTTGGAGCACCTGAACCAGCGCAGCGTGAGCCACAAGCGATGAGCTACGCTGCCGCAGCTCGTCGTAACGCTCCCCCCGCCGCGCCCACGTGAAGACTTCGCACCACCGCAGTTCCGCCGCCAGACCTTGCCGCCACCGCCGCCGACGCCATACCGTCCACCCACCGGCCAGCGTTCCGCTCCGAGGAAGACCGACGTTTGGCGCGCCCCTGACCACCGCCCCCTGTGCTACCACTGCGGAGAAGCTGGCCACACCTACCGCCGTTGCCAGTACCGCCAGATGGGCCTACGCGGTTTCGCCGTCGACGCGCCTCGTCCACAGCGGGGTGAACGACCGCAAGACATCGCCGACTACCTCGCAGGAGCTCAGTGGACGCCCCGACGACCTTCCCGCTCACCGTCGCCGGGCCGCTACATGTCACCGCAAAGCCGGCAGTACACTGGCCCAAATCGGGGCCGGTCACCTAGCCCGTACCCGGGAAACTAAGGGCAGCAACCGATGGAGGTGCGGTTGCTGTTCGACGAAATGCCGAAGATCCTCCGCGACCGCCGACGACGACAACGCGACGAGACCTGCGCAACACGACGCGAAGCAGACGAAGCCCTACCGATGAAACCTCGCGGACCGAAGAAAACCTGACGACGCAGCATGGAAGCACCACAACATTTCAACGCAGCCGTGATCCGACGCCGCGACCCAACCGCAACGCACGACGACGAACCAGCGACCTCGACGTATTATTCGACGGGCACAACGTCACCGCTCTCGTCGACACTGGAGCCGACTATTCCGTCGTCAGTGGGTCTTTCGCGACGAAGTTGAAGAAAGTAAAGACTGCTTGGCAAGGCCCTGAAATCAGGACCGCTGGGGGTCATCTAATAACGCCGGCCGGTGTCTGTGCCGCAAGAGTGACCATCAATAACCGGACTTATCCCGCCAGCTTTCTAATTCTGCAGCACTGCTCCAGGGATGTGATACTGGGGATGGACTTCCTAAGTCAACACGGCGCCGTCATCGACCTGAGGTCTGAGTCGATAACACTGACTTCAGAAAAAGCGTTGCCGCCCCACACGTCGCCGGAGAATCATCCCTTGAATGTAATAGAAGAGCAGGTCACCGTTCCGCCTCTTTCCAGCGTCGTCATTTCCGTCGGCACCGAAATACCCGCTAACCTTGAAGGCGTCGTCGAGGGCGATCATCACCTGCTTGTGAACCGTCAGATTTGCGTCGCAAGAGGCATCGCCGAGTTGCGCGACGGCAAAGCAAATGTACTGCTTACAAACTTCAGCCACGAATCTAGGCACCTCAACATTGGCACGACGGTCGCCTACATCGAGAAATTCGTGGACACCAGCAATGTTTTCGCCCTCTCCGATACTGCCGAACATTCTTCGACGAATCGAGGTCCCGAAACAGATTTCGACGTCAACCCCAGCCTCCCAAAGCAGAAGCAAGACCAGCTCAAAAGTCTGCTCCTGCAATTCAAGGACTGCTTCTCATCGTCGTCAACAATTCGACAGACCCCAGTCGCCAAACATCGTATCATAACTGAAGAAAGTGCCCGACCAGTCCGTCAGAGCCCGTATCGAATTTCGACGCGAGAAGGCGAAGCCGTAAAGAAGCAAGTCGACGAAATGTTACGCGACGACGCAATCCAGCCGTCCAAGAGTCCCTGGGCGTCTCCCGTGGTGTTGGTGAAGAAGAAGGACGGGACGCTACGTTTCTGCGACGATAGTCGACGCAGAAACGTAGCGTCCCGTCCTTCTTCTTCACCAACACCACGGGAGACGCCCAGGGACTCTTGGACGGCTGGATTGCGTCGTCGCGTAACATTTCGTCGACTATCGTCGCCTGAACAAGATCACGAAGAAGGACGTGTACCCCCCTTCCACGGATAGACGACGCCCTGGATCGACTCCACAACGCGAAGTACTTTTCGTCGATGGACCTGAAGACGGGCTACTGGCAAATCGAAGTCGACGAGAGAGACCGGAGAAAAGACTGCCTCTATAACACCAGACGGCCTGTTCGAGTTTAAGGTCATGCCTTTTGGACTTTGCTCGGCCCCCGCGACCTTCCAACGCGTTATGGATACTGTATTGGCCGGCTTGAAGTGGCAGACTTGCCTTGTGTACTTGGACGACGTCGTTGTGTTTTCCTCGAACTTCGACGAACACCTGCGGCGCCTTGAAGCTGTACTTCAAGCAATCAAGACCTCCGGACTAACCCTCAAGCCAGAGAAGTGCCGCTTCGCGTACGAAGAACTTTTGTTCTTGGGCCACGTGATAAGCAAATCCGGAGTACGCCCCGACCCGCAAAAGACAACCGCCATCGCTGCTTTCCCGCCACCCACCGACAAGAAGGCCGTGCGGCGATTTCTCGGCTTGTGTGCCTATTACAGGCGGTTCGTTAAAAACTTCGCCCGCATCGCCGAGCCTCTCACTAACCTCACCAGGACCGACGTCGAGTTCAAGTGGGCAACACCGCAGGAGGAAGCATTTCAAGAACTAAAACGACGTCTGCAAATGCCTCCGTTGCTTGCGCATTTCGACGAACACGCCGAAACAGAAGTGCACACCGACGCGAGCAGCGTAGGACTCGGCGCCGTCCTTGTGCAGAGGACGGACGGACTGGAAAGGGTTATCAGTTATGTTAGCCGGTCGCTATCAAAGGCAGAGGCCAACTACTCCACAACAGAAAAGGAGTGCCTTGCCATCATCTGGGCTACATCAAAGTTTCGCCCCTGCCTTTACAGCAGGCCCTTCAAAGTTGTGAGCGACCACCACGCCTTGTGTTGGCTAGCTAGCTTGAAAGACCCTTCTGGTCGCCTCGCACGGTGGAGCCTGAGACTTCAAGAATTCCATATTACCGTCGTTTACAAGTCCGGAAGAAAACACTCTGAAGCCGACTGCCTGTCTCGTGCCCCCGTCGACCCACCGCCGCTGGACGACCAGGATGATGACGCCTTCCTGGGAACCATAAGTGCCGACGACTTCGCCAAGCGACAGCGAACGGACCCGGAACTCAGGAGCCTTATCGAATACCTCGAGGGCAAGAGCGCCACTGTTCCGAAGGTATTCAAGAGAGGACTGGTGTCGTTCTTCCTGCGAAACGGAGTCCTCCTAAAGAAGAACTTCTCGCCCCTTCGAGCCAAACACCTTCTCCTGGTCCCGTCAGCAATGAGACCAGAAGTCCTCCAGGGCCCTACACGACGACCCGACGGCTGGAGATCTCGGTGTTTCCCGCACGATCGCAAGAGTACAGGGAAAGTACTACTGGCCGCGCCTTGCCGCCGACGTCGCCCGCTACGTAAGGACGTGCAGAGACTGTCAGCGACGGAAAACACCGCCAACAAGACCAGCAGGCTTGCTTCAGCCGATCGAGCCTCCTCGGCGACCGTTCCAGCAGATCGGGATGGACCTCCTGGGGCCGTTCCCAACGTCGACTTGCGGAAACAAATGGATCGTCGTAGCCACCAAGTACCTCACCCGCTACGCCGAAACAAAAGCTCTGCCCAAAGGCAGTGCCGCCGAGGTAGCCAAGTTCTTCGTTGAGAACATCGTCCTTCGACACGGCGCCCCAGAGGTTCTCATCACCGACAGTGGCACGGCGTTTACGACTGACCTAACCCAGGCGATCTTGGGATACAGCCACACAAGTCACCGCCGGACCACCGCGTACCACCCACAGACCAACGGCCTGACCGAGCGTCTAAATAAGACCATCGCCGTCATGCTGGCCATGTACGTCGACGTCGAACACAAGACGTGGGACGCGATCCTTCCGTACGTGACCTTCGCATACAACACGGCCGTACAAGAAACGACGCAGATGACGCCATACAAGTTGGTATACGGACGGAGCCCGGCAACGACGCTCGACGCCATGTTACCAAACGTGACCGACGAGGAAAACATCGACGTGACCACCTACCTATAGCGCGCCGAAGAAGCATGAGAGCTCGCTCGCTTGCGAATCAAGAATCAGCAGACGACTGACAGCCGCCGCAACAATCTTCGACGACGCTTCGTGGAATACCAGCCCGGCGACCACGTTTGGGTGTGGACGCCCATACGATGACGTGGACTTAGTGAAAAAAATGCCCCCCACCTCCCCAAAGGGAATCGTGAGGAAATGCGAATGCATTTCGCGCGCGCTTCACTCCATTTCTATATATGGTGGTTGTGGTGCGAAGAAGGAAAATGCGCCTAATTTCTGCAGCCCGGTCGGGAGCACGGTGCAGCGCCTATTTTTTTTTGCTTTTGTTCTGTTTTTTTCTTCTTTTTTATTTATTTATTTAGTTGTTTTTTTTCTGTTCTTTTTTTCCTTTTTTTCTTCTTTTTTATTTTTTATTTTTTTTTCATATATAGCTCCGCCGAGCTCCCGCAATGCGAGCGCCCTCACGCACTTGAAATGCATTCGCATTTAAAACTGGGGATGCGTAAAGCACGCAGCGATGGAGCGGTGTTTCCTACTGGAACATGCCAATCGCTGCTAATGTGCAATGAGAGACAGAAGAGTCCGACTGGACACAGAGACTCGCAGTCCGCTTTTAGTTAACGCGCACGCTGCGAATTTTTATTGTTCAACCACGCACAGGAGAAATCTCCCACCGGCACCACCTTGGAGGTCAAGATCCATTGCCATATATACGGGGCGGATAGTGAACGGTTGTGCAGCGCGAGCAGTCGGTTTTTTCAACCAAGAAACTCGCTAGCAGACGCTGCCTGTGTCGGCGTCGCGAGGCGAGAGAGGGGGGGGAGCGTAGGAGAGGAGAGAGAGGGGGGCGCGCATGGGCAGTGGGAGTGTGGACGCTGCGGGCAGAGATGCCTAGAGAAGACAGGGGGGGAGCGTAGGAGAGGAGAGAGAGGTGGGACGCGCATGCGCAATGGGAGTGTGGACGCCGCGGGCAGTGATGCCTAGAGGAGAGAGGGGGGAGCGTAGCAGGGGAGAGAGGAGAGTAGGCGCATGCGTAGTGAGGGTGTGGTTGCCGCGGGGAGGGATGCCTAGAGGAGAGAGAGGGAGAGAGGAGGTTTTTTATTTTTTTTAAAGGGTTTGCGCATGCGCAGTAAGGGTGGTGACGCCGCCCACCACCACCACCGGATTAAGCTTCGCCATAAGATGCTTCACATCTAACACCTGCCGGCGCTTAAATCCTCAACCTATCCTCCTCCTCCGCGGACAACGCCGGACAACGCCGGATGCCTGACATAGCCCGACTATGAAATGCATTCGCATTTAAAACTTCTGCGACGATACTTCGGACCGTATAGGGTGCTTCGACGTCTCGGCACACTCGACTACGAGGTTGTCCCCGACGGCATTTCGAACTCTCAACGGCGGCGTGCGCAACCTGAAGTCGTCCATGTCGTGCGCCTCAAGCCGTTTTACGCGCGGTAGTGGACCTAAGGACTGTACTTTTATTTCATTGGACTTTCTTGCTTGTGCGTATTGTTTATTCAACTTTCTTGATTTATTGTCGTTATTTATTGTTGCATGTAATTTTCTCATGTGTTCTGTTCTAAGCATCGGGACGATGCCTTTTTAGAGGGGGGCATTGCCACGCGCGTTTCTTTTACTGCATTCGGTTTCCGCCCGCAAAGACTATCAGCAGTACTCGGCGCAGACCGCGCCTTATTGTTCCAGAAGCTTCACGGTTGTAGTAGATGGTTTTGTTAAGATTGCACGCAAGACGGTAACACTCAAGATTATTCCAGAGCTTGCGCGACGACTAGTGATAAGGCTAGAATGTTCGACGCATGATTTATAAAAGCCGGCGCGTTCCAACGAAGTTCAGTTGACCGACGGCCCACGCTCTGTTCGCCGCTATCAGTGCCAGTGTGTATTGCTGTAATCTGACTTTCCGTTTACCGGCCACAAGTTCGGCCCAAATAAACAGTTTCATTTTGAACCTACCGACTGCTGCCTTCGTCGACGTCACGACCACGTGACAATATTCTGTTCGTGCCTGCGTAGCTTGCACAGTGCGTGTATATATCTGCTTCGAATATCAAACACTGCCAAGACGAACAAGCCAGTTTTCGGAAGCACACGACCTTATTTATTAGAAACCTAATAACATGGATCGGCACACGCAAAGAAAGGAACACTCCCATTTCAAGCGAAACTACTATTTGCCTTATCTCAAGATACACTGACCCAGACTGTACTGTAATCAAGTGAACAGCATGCGCATTCAGCTTTTCGCAGGACAAGGGAACTGAACGAGATACATGCAATCGGCAACACCAGTAGTGAAGGCCTTATCTGTATCAGTGCAGGTCTTATCTGTCGAAAACAGTGAAGGCCTTATCTGTATCAGTGCAGCAACGCATCGCACAAGTGCTTCCACCTTTAGGAGAGGCCCGCTACAAATGAGCAGTTGCATTCTTCGACCTCGGGCGTACTGGACAAGTTCTTCAACTAGAAGTAAATGTGATTCGGTTCGCCGAAGAGGCTCGATGTTTGAACGCACAGCGCAACTATCTCCGCTGTTTCGCTAGTGAAATCCTTTATGCCGATGAGAATGAGGTGGTCATCGGCCACCACCCTTCCGCCTTCGACGAAGCAACGCGATCCGACGCCACAATCAAGAAACTTCAGTACAGCGCCAATTGAAAGTGCCACGTTGACCCTGTTAAGCGTAGCCACCTTTGTTTTTCGACCAATGTTGCCAGCACACGGAGCATTTTATGGAGTTGCGAATAGCCTTCTGCCTATTAGGGAGAGGACCCCTCCCCACGCACTTCACAGTGTCCTGCTCTTCACACCGCTGTAACAGCAGTGTTGCCAGGTTTGGCTATATATAGCCAAATTCGGCTGCAGGAAAAAATTGTTGGCGTTGATTTGGGCGATTGGCTATATGGCAATATTTGGGCTACAGAAAGTGGCGCCGTAATGATCAAGGCGCCATGGGTTACTTTCATAGAGCAGAGAGAAATCGCTATAGGCACATTCACATTTAGCCTTGAAAGGGCCGAAAGCGGCGAAATTAACCCGAAATCCGGACGCTTCGTCGCCAAAGTGAGCGAAAAATCTGAAAGCCCAGGTGAACAGCGGAACGCCTTTCCACCTCTCCGGAAGCCGTACTTTGGCTGTACTAGTATACTGCTACGCCCGTTTATTTTCTTTATGTTCATGTATTCGAGTTTCGGCCACAAAAGTTGTTAGCAACGCTCGGCACAGAACACGCCGCTTTGTTCGTGAAGCTTCACGATTGTCCGATATCATTGTGTTAAGATTACGCGCAGGGCGCGAATAGCCAAGTTTTTTTCGAGTGCTTCCGCAAGCGCCAGTGATAACGCGGGACTCTTCGATGCTGCGTGTATGAATACCGACGCGCCTTACCGCTAATCAAATTTTTCGACGGCCGACGCTCTGTTCGGCCACATGTTCGGCCAAATAAAGAGTTTCGTCTTCGACACGCCGACTGCTGCCTTCGTCCACGTCAAAACCCCGTGATATCTGGTGGAGATGCTGTTCGTTGATATTCCAGACGCCCCCTTCAAGCCGTGAACCCAGCGCAATTCGTGGCGAAGATACCGATGCCATCACGGACAGTCCATCCAGCCGCAGACTAAAAGGACTAAGCCCCCCCCCCCCCCCGCCCAGGACAGACTCCTACCGGACTAGACAAAAGCCACGGCGACGAAGACCATAGGCACAATGACGGCCGTAGTGTCCCCTGCAGCGATCGTGATGCAGCTACCTAGAGATCCACTGAACTTTCATGGATCGCCAAGCGAAGACTACGAGACCTGCCTCGAGGCTTCCCAAAGGCTCCCAACATTTAACAACTGAGACTCCGAGCACAAGCTGCTTCACGTCTACTTCGACCTAGACGACGCCGCGATGACGTGGTTCCAGAACAGAGAATTTGCATTACAAACTCTCTTTCGGACGACGTTCCTCAGTACCTTCACGAGCGTGGTCCGCAAGGAAGGGGCCGCAGCTATGCTGGACACATGTGCAGCTTCATAACGGAAACATTGGCATCTGCACGCAGGAGATGGCGCGCTTATTTCGCCGCACCGACCCCAGCATAAGCGAAGAGTTGAAAGCGAGCTTCCTTATGAGGGGTGTGAAGCCAAACTCTGCGCCAGATTGATCAGGAACCCGCCGAAGACGGTCGCAGAGCTTGCTTCCGAAGCTTCGATAATCGACAAGACGCTCGAGATGCGGACAGGACACTACAAGCGCAGCTTATGGGCACCACGCTATGCTGACGTTCAAGCGCTAGCAACTGCCGACCTGCGTGAGATGATCCGAGTAATCGTGCAAGAGGAGCTACGAAAATGTTTACCTTCATGGCAGCCTCAAGTGGATTTCATCGCTGAAGTCTTGCTCCAGAGATACGGCAATCACTGAGCGTCCGTCACCTTCCAGAGCCGCAGCTACAAGCCACTAGGTACGCTGCTGCTGCGTGCCATCACGTCAGCCATCCGAGCCCACGTCAAGACACCGCCCCGCTGCAGTTCCGCCGTTACCGCCGCCATCAATATCGTACCGCGCGCCTGTCGGCCAAAGCTACGCACCAAGGAAGACCAATGTTTTACGCTCCACTGACAAATGCCCGCTCTGCTACCACTGCGGGGAAGCCGGACACACATACCGCTGCTTCCAGTACCTCCAGATGGGACTACATGGCTTCGCCGTTAAAGCCCCGTGACTAGAGCAAGGTGAACGACCACGCGACATTGCCTACGAACTCGCAGGAGAGCAGTGGACACGCCAACGACCCTCTCGATCGCCGTCGCCAGGCCGCTACATCTCACCGCAGCGCCGGCAGTACACCGGCCCGGCTCGGGGCCGATCCGTGAGCCTTTACGCGAAAAACTAATGGCAGGTGCGATGGATGGTGCGGCTGCTGAACAAAGAAATACCGAAGATTCTCCGCTGCCGACGTCAAAGCCTCGATGAAGTCTGAAGAGCACGCCGCAAGCCGAGCGGAGCCCGGACGACGCAACTTCGCTACCAGAGCAAGACCTCACCACACCACGTAGAAGCAGCGGAAAGAACCGACGTAGCCGTGAACCGAAGCTGCGAGCCAACCGCAACACAAGCCGATAAACAAGCGACCTCAACGTTCTCATCAACGGCCACAACGTCACCGCTTTCGTCGACACAGGGGCTGACTATTGCGTCGCCAGCGGGCCGTTCGCTGTGAAGTTGAAGAAATTAAGGCTGCTTGGAAAGGCCCCGAAATGCGGACCACTAGAGCTTATGTAAAAAATTAGGCAGATTCCAAGTACCATGGGAATGATGTTATGCGAAGCATCCGGACTAAGATGACTGGGTTGTAATTTTTTTATTGAGCGAAACGTTATGAAATGACGCAAAAAATATGTACAAATGTTGCACGCGCAGACATGTTGAACAGTCGCATATGTTTCATATAACCAGTTGTCTACAATTGTGTAACTATCCTGACAGAAACATGGGTATTGCCAACACCAGAAGCCTTAAGCTGGTATGTAGAGCTTGTGCTTGCAAGCATGGTAGCCCTGGATAGTGTTGTGTAAACCAACTACAGTGGATGACACTTAAGTATACAACTGACGTTAACCCGACATGACTCCTTCGTCATAGGGGTACGTATGTAATGTTTATAAAATTAGATAGCCAGCACTGCAACCACAATATACGTTTCACCAACATTACGCCTGCAGAGGGTGTTCTTCCAAAGCAGTTTCGAGACCTGACGTGGCTCTGTGGTAGAATGCTTGATTGCCACGCAGAATGCTTGGGTTCGAATCCTGCTGGGACTCTGATTTCTATTCTTTGTATTCCTGGCGTCAACGCCACCGGTGTCCGTTTTTCTTAAGAGAAACTGACATCGGTGGCGTTGGCACTGATAATTTAAAGTATCAGTGCCAACGCCACCGATGTCAGTTTCTCTTAACGCCCTCGCATTTAAATTACCAATGCCTATTCTTGCCGTGCCTGGGTAGATATAAAGTCCTGTGGCGCATACCCGCATTCCGTGGCCCGTGGTATACGGGTATGAGCCACACGTGTCTGGAGAAATGAGTTCGACGACGTACGCGACGGGATTTTCACGTTATTCATGTCATGACCAGCCAGACATATTCGTCAATACCCCTTACCCTCCCATACAAATTTTGGTCTACCCCAAGTTAAGGAGGTCATCACGAGAGCACCCAGATGTAGGCGGCTAGATAGATAGATAGATAGATAGATAGATAGATAGATACGTAGATAGAAAGGCAAAAGTGCTTAGAGTACGCAAAGAAATGCTTCGCATTTAATAATGCCGGCTGGAGTCTGCACAGCAAGATTCACCATACAAAACTAGACTGATACTACGAGCTTTGTAATCTCACAAAATTGCTTTGTAATCTCACAAAATTGGGATGGACTTCCTAAGTTAACATGGCGGCATCATCGACTTGAGGTCTGAGTCAATAACACCAACCTCAGAAAACGCGCTGCCGCCCCACGCGACGCCAAGGAAACGCGCATCGAATGTGCTGGAAGAGCGGGTCACCATTCCACCTCTCTCCAGCGTCATCGTTTCCATCAGCACCGAAAACCCTACAGATATTTAAGGCGTCACCAAGGGCGAGCACCTGCTCCTGAACCGCCAGATTTGCGTTGCAAAAGCCTAGCCGAGCTGCGCCAAGGGAAAGTGAAGGTAATGCTGACAAACTTCAGCAACCGTGAATACACGCAACTAAACATTGGTACGGCGATCGCCTACATAATAAAATTCTTCAACGCTACCAATTCTCTCACCCCCTACAATGCTGCCGAACATGCTTCGACGAATCGAGGTCCCAAACCAGATTTCGACGTCAACCCTCGCCTTCCATTGTGCAAGCAAGACCAACTCAAAGCACTGTTCCTGCAATTCAAGGAGTGCTTCTCGTCTGCGTCAAAAATTCGACAGAACCCAGTCGCGAAACATGGCATAACGAGAGAAGAAAGGGCCCGACCAATTCTACAGAGCCCGTTCCGAGTTTCGATGCGTTAGCACGAAGCCGCGAAGAAACAATTTAACTATATGCTTCGCCACGACGTCATTCAGCCGTCCAAGAGTCCATGTGCGTCTCCCGTAGTTAAGAATAAATATGGAACTCTTCCTTTCTGCGTCGATTATCGCCGCCTGAACAAAGTCACTAAGGGAAACGTGTACCCTCTCCCACAGATAGATGACGCCCTGGATCGACTCCACAACACGAACTACTTTTCGTCGATTGACCTCAAGACCGGCTCCTGGGAAATCGAAGTCGACGAGAGAGAGAGAGGTCTTTGCTCTGCTCCTGCGACTTTCCAACACGTTACGGATACCGCGTTGTCTGGCTTGAAGTGGCAGACATGCCTTCAATGCTTGGACGACGTCGTCGCGTTCACCTCAACTTTCGACGATTACCTCCAGCAAATTGAAGTTGACGCTTTACCTCAATCAATAAAGTCACCCTGAAGCCAGAAAGGTGCCGCTTCGCGTACATGGAGCTCTTGTTCTTGGGCCACGTGATTAGCAAGTGTGGGGTTCGCCCCCACCCTGCGCAAAACAGCAGCCATCGCTGCCTTCCCGCCGCCGACGGACAAGAAGGCCGTATGCCGATTTGTCGGCTTATGCGCCTACTACAAACGCTTCGTCAAAGAATTTTCACGAATCGGCAAACCAGTAACTAACCTCACGAAGACCAACGTGGAATTCAAGTGGGGCACGGTGCAAGTTGAGTCATTTCAAGAACTGTAACGACGACTACAGACGTCTTCGATACTTGCGCATTTCGACAAATACGCCGATACGGAAATCCACACCGACGCAAGCAGCGTAGGACTCAGCGCCGTCCTTGTGCAGATAACTGACGGACTGGAAAGGGTTATGTTATGATAGCCGGTCGCTATCCAAGGCGGAAGCCAACTACTCTGCAACGAAAGGGAGTGAATTGCCATTATCTGGGCTACATCCAAGTTACCTTCCTACATCTACGGCAGGCCGTTCAAATTTGTGAGCGACCACCACGCGTTGTGTAGGCTATCTAACCTAAAGGACCCTTCAGGTCACCTCGCACAATGGAGTCTGAGAATTGAAGAGTTCTACGTTACCGTTGTTCGGACGAAAGCTCTCTAACGCCGACTGTTTGTCTCGCATTCCCGTCGACTCGCCGTCGCAGGACAACAAGGACGATGTCTGCTTCTTGGGAACCATAAGCGCCGACAACTTCGCTGAACAACAGCGAGCCGACTCCCGGAACTCAGGGGCCTTGTTGCATACATCGAGGGCAGGGCCGCCGTTGTTCCGAAGGCATTCAAGCGAAGACTGGCGTCGTTTTTCTTGTCAAACGGCGTCCTCACGAATAACTTTTCATCAGTTCGAGCCTTGTACTTCTCGTGGTGCCTTCAGCATTGCGACTGGAAATCATCCAGGCTCAACGGCTGGACACGCTCGCAAAAATACAGGAAAAAACCGGCAGATCCCACGCACTGTGGGAATCGATGTAATGCGAAGCAGCCAGCAAGGAGCAAATCATGCTAGACATAAAATGTATGTTATGATTTACATGTTAGGACCTCTAATTTATGTTCGTCATACAGTCACGACGCATAATATTAATTTTGGTGTATATCAAGCTAGCAAAATGGACGCAAACGCACCATGAGCGTGGCATATAAATGGCATTGTAGATGCCATGCATGCGAAGATTTTCATGTTACCAGTTGTCACTTATGTTCGTTATACAGTCACGTCCCGCAATACCAATTTTTGTGTATATCAAGCTAGCGAAACGGCCGCGAGAGTGTCATGAGCGTGGCATGCAAGTCATGTTGCACATGACATGTCATGGTTTCCATATGACCACTTGGCATTTATGTTCGTCATACAGTCACGTCACGCAATACCAAATTTGATCTATATCTAGCTAGCGAAATGGCCGCGAGCATGTCATCAGCGTGGCATGCAAGTCATGTTGCATATGACATGACAAGATTTCCATATTACCACTTGGCATTTATGTTCGTTACAGTCAAGTCACGCAATTCCAAATTTCGTGTATATCAAGCTAGCGAAACGGCCGTCAGCGCATTACGAGCGTGGCAAGTAAATCACATTGTACATGACATGCATGTCGTGATTTTCATAATATCACCTGTCATTTATGTTGGTCATGCACAAATGTCTTATCGTACCAATGTTTGGATATACCAAGTTAAGAAAAGGCCTTAGGAGCACTACGACCATGGCCGGTAAATCATACTTTTCATGACTAGTTATTCATGATTTTCCTTATATGACCAATCAATCATGTTCGTCATACAGTCATGTTCTGCCATACCAATATTGGTATAAATCCCATTAACGATACGACCAGGAGAACACAAAGTCGTAGGCGGCTAGATAGATACGCTCAAACTCGCCGAAGTTAGCTAAGAAATGCCTCGCATTTCAAAAAATACTCGCCACACCTTGCCGCCAACGTCGCTCGCTACGTAAAGACATGCCGGACTGTCAGTGACGCCAAAAAGCGCCGAGCAGGCCAGCAGGCTTTCTTCAACCGATAGAACCACTTCACCGACCGTTGCAGCGAATCGGGATGCACCTACTGCGGCCTTTCCCAACGCAGACTTGCGGAAACAAATGGATCGTCGTAGCTACCGACAACCTCACCCGCTACGCCGAAACAAAGGCCCTGCCCAAACAAAGGCATTGCCGCCGAGGTAGCTAAATTCTTCGTTCAAAACATCGTCCTTCGTCACGGCGCCCCTGCGGTTCTCATCACCGACAGAGGTACGGCTTTTACTGCTTATTTAACTCAGACGATCTTGGGATATAGCCAAACAAGACACCGCCGCACCACCGCCTACCACCCACAGACCAATGGCCTCGCCGAGCGTCTCATAAGAACATCGCCGACATGCTGGCCATGTACGACGACGTCGAACACAAGATGTGGGATGGTATCCTTCCACACGTTACCTTTGCGTACAACACGGCCCTGCAAGAAACGACTCAGATTACGCCATACAAGTTGGTCTATGGAAGAAGCGCGGCAACGATGCTCGACGCAATGTTCGACGCAATGATGCTCGACGCGACTGCCGTGCTAGCGCCCCTTGCGGATGACGTTATGATAATACCTCCTATACGCTGCATATACCGCCGCAGAACCCCACACACTGATATGGCGGCGAAACATCGCAGACGCTAGACGGCGCTGCGGCGGCAAAAATGGCAGCTCCCTTGTGAAATTGGTGTATAGGAAAGGTGTATTTGTGCGACACTTGCGCTACCTGAAACGTGTCAAACAAAAGTTCCACCTCCATTGTGGGAAATTAAGACACACAAAAGTATTACAACCTTCAACAATCGCAGTTGCAGTATTGGTGCAATTCAACGGAGTTGAAGCTACTTGCCGGAGTCCATTTGCGTTATGTCAAAGCGGAATTTCTTGCGTACACCGTCATAGTCAGTGATACTGCAATATTTTGCGATAAATAATTCGTATTGTTTATTCGCCGATCATTTCATGACATTTATATAGGAGAAGGCATGCTAAGTTTCTCGCAGACCCCGCCGGTAGGGAGTTTTCTGTTAACATATTCGTCAAGTAAGACGGCTGGGCATTTATAGACTTTACACGTTCTAGCGCTGGTTTGATTAGTGCAAGAGTACTTGAATGCTCCTGTACAGCTTTGTGCGGTGAATTAAAGAACGTGTCCGCCGCGGTGGTATAGCGGTTAGGGTGCTCGGCTGCTGACCCGAAGGTCGCGGGTTCGATCCCGGCCGCGGCGGTCGCATTTCGATGGAGGCGAAATGGTAGAGGCCCGTGTACTGTGCGATGTCAGTGCACGTTAAAGAACACCAGATGGTCGAAATTTCCGGAGCCCTCCACTACTGCGTCTCTCATAATCATATGGTGGTTTTGGGACGTTAAACCCCAGATATTATTAATTAAAGAACGTCATATTTGATTTCTAGAGGGTAAGTTCTGTGATGTATGTTCTAAGTTCATTCACCGCATCTCATTGATTCTGCCATATTGTAAGTACTTAGCGCAATTTGGTAAGCGCTGTGGTGGTGTGGGTTTCTTGAGTAGAAGCGTGTGTGATTGTGAGGGTGTTTCGAGTGATTACAAAGCTGACCGAAGTACTTACCATATGAAGAGCTAATAACTAGCCCAACAACATTTAATAAGTTATATTTCAATGACCGTGATCCGCCGTCAGGCGTGACATCACGTCACGTGATCCGCTACCCAGAGGCGACACGCCTGCGCTCGCTCGGAGCCTCGCTGCTGCCGTACCACATGACCAGGCGAATGTTTAAAGCTACTTCGCCAGCGCTTGGTCACTAAGTCCAGCAGTGATCACGGCAGGCTGTGAAACCTTAAGCAAAGTCAGTTTTGCCAGCTCAAGAACACCGCAGCAAAGGGAGGCCAAAGTAGCACGTCACGGAGACGCTTATCAAGCGTGGAAGCGCCAAGATCAAAGCTACTGATGCCCCCGCCGTGGCTCATCAACACGAAAAATAACAAGCAGCAGGAGAAGCCTAACTTGAAAGAAACACTGCGTCTAGAGTCCTTGGAAAACGAAGCCATACACACCTGTCGCTCGTAATAAATAGGTTTGCAAGAGTTAAACCGCACCCATCTTTTTCTGTATTTGGCGCAAGTTTTTTCTAACAGAACGGTTTTGTGGACGTCCTTAACTCATTATTCGCACAAATTCGATTTTAGACCGGCAAGTCTGCGAAGCATGTCAGCGTTCCGTCTTCAGCAGACATAAATACTCGAACTTGTAAGTGCGGAGCACTTTAGGGGGCAGGCTCTCGTATGCTGTCGTCGTCGCTTAGCGCAACACAGGCAGAACCACATATAGAATAGCCAGCTGTAGCATATTGAGCGCGCGCTCGACAAATACGCCGAATTGAAATACGCCGAAAAAAATTGAAATTGGAAACAAACGAGAAATAGAAAGAGACAGAGAAAGAAAGGAAAAAAATACAAAGAAAAATAGAAATGAAGAGAAAAAAACAAGAAAGAAGCTGAAAAAGAGACCAGGAAAGAATGAGAGGAGAAAAGAAACAGAAAACCGGAGAGAAACAACGCAGGCTGCCCAGCTCCGTACTTCCTTCGGGCTTGGCACCACTAGGGTGAAGCTGCCTTATTTTTTTTAACGCGAAAGCGTTTTATGCCGGGGTCCACCAACAGTTCAGTGACGTATTTCCGTCACGGAAATGACGTTGAAAAAATGTACACGATCAGATGTTAAACAAAACAAGTTCTGTCAATGGGAGTCAAACCCCTGACCTCTCGGTTCGCAACGACAGATGGGGAATGCTATCCACTACGCCAGCGTCGCACACTCTGGAGTATTAGTCCTAGGAGTGTTAGCCAGCGCCGACTAGCACCTCGAAATTTAAATACCCCGTAAAGTGTACCCCGTAATATATACCCCGTAAAGTGTACGGGGGGGTTGACCACCGCTGTAGCTCAGTTGGTAGAGCATCAGACGCGTCATTCGAAGGTCGCAGGTTCGCTCGCTGAGGGCAAGTTGTCTTTTCGTCCACTTTTCTTTCTTCATATTTAGATTACAATAACTACTATTAACATTCCCACACTTTCCTTGGCATCATTGTCTGTTCTCATTAATATTGCTACGTACCAGCGGCATTAACATTAACAAGACGATGAGAAGGACGACAAAGGATAGACTGGCGCGAGCTCTTCGATTGGCAGCGCTCGCCTAACCAGCTGTAAATACATATATGCGTATTCCCTCAAGTCTCCTGGAGTCTGTCTTTCCCGTAAGACATTTGGTGGTGCTTTGCGATCCCCGTCCTCGCCACGGAACCTCGCAGCGGGCGCTCGCTCGCGGATTTCAAGATGACCTCGCAGGACTCGACTCCATCCACTCCGGTTGTCACGCCTCCCTCCCTGCCTGTCAACCCACCGGCCGCCGCAACTTTCGTCAGGCTTCCTATCCTGAAGGACCCTGGCGTGTTCTCGGGCGTCGAAGGTTCCGACGTTGACCAATGGCTGCGCCTGTACGAACGCGTCAGCGCCAGTTACAGGTGGGACCCCACACTCATGCTCGCGAATGTCATATTCTACCTTGACGGAACCCCCTCGTGTTTGGTTTGACACCCACGAGCATGATATTACGAGCTGGGACAGCTTCAAGGACAAGATCCGTGATCTTTTTGGAAACCCTTTTGGTCGTCGACAAGCCGCAAAGAATGAATTGGCAACTCGCGCGCAGACTTCCACCGAGTCCTACGTCAGCTACATTCAGAATGTCTTAGCACTCTGCCGCAAAGTAGACGAAACCATGTCCGAGCCAGAGAGAGTTGCGCACATCCTCAAGGGTATTGCCGACGACGCGTTTAACTTGATGGTGTTCGGTAACGTTTCTTCTGTGGACTCGATCATTCAGGAATGTCGCCGCCTGGAACAAGCTAAAAGCAGGCGCATCTCACATCAGTTCCAGCGCCTTCCGAATACAGCAGCAACGTCATCTTGCCTCGACACATATCGTCCGCCAGCCGCCTGCGACGACGTAACACGACTTCTTCGGCGTGAACTTGAAGCGGCCGCCCCTGCTACACTGGCTCCAACGTCCCCTGACCCACATCCTTCAATTCCCTTGCCCTTAATTCAAGCAGTCGTACGACAGGAAATCGCCAGCATGGGTATCTGCTCCATTTCGACGCCTTCCAGTACCGACTACCCGCCACAATTCACGACTGCTCGTCCATTCCCGTCTGGCCCTCCATCAACGTTCCGCAATCCGTCCGCATGGCGAACACATGACGACAAGCCCATATACTTCTCTTGTCACTGTATTGGGCACATTTCTCGCCATTGCAGAAGTCGTTGGGGTCCTACTGCACAAACGTTCCAGCGCTCCTTTAATGCCCGACCTGTTTATCGTCCTGAGACCAGCCCCGACCATCTTGCTCATCTCCTACCTGTGAGCGAACCCCGCTACTCCCGCTCTCCATCACCTCAACGTCGCCAGCCTCGTTCTTCCCAGCCCCGCCGATCACCGTCCCCCGCCTTTCCACGACGTTCCCCGACGGAAAACTAAATATTGCAGCCCCTGGAGGTGGCGCTGCATCAATTGGACCGACTGAAAATCCTCTATTGACCATACCGACAAAACAGAACCTTATCGACGTACAAATCGACGGTGTGCATGTGACTGCTCTTGTCGACACTGGGGCTCAACTTTCTGTAATGACCACTGATTTCCGCCGCAAGCTCAAGAAAGTTCTCACGCCTGCGACGACTAAGTTCGTCCGTGTTGCCGACGGCGGAACAGCATCTGTCGTTGGAATGTGCTCCGCTCATGTAAGCATCGCTGATCGCCACACAGTTGTTCTCTCGCCGTCCTTGAAAAATGCCCCCACGACGTAATCCTAGGCCTCGACTTCCTGTCCGCACATTCTGCCCTCATTGACTGTTCGGCCAGTACGCTCCGTCTCCACTTTCCCATAACAGACCCTGCTGAAGCACGGCCGAATCGCCTCTGCACTGCTGGATATGCTCGCCTTCCACCCCAAACACTGAGCTACGTCGAGTTCGTATCATCACCACCAGTTCCCGACGGCGACTATGTACTCACTCCTATCACCGATGTCCTCATCAACCGCGGCATTACGTTACCACACACCGTTCTGTCTGTCCCAGGGAACTCCACGTGCTTTCCAGTTGTCAATTATAGTTGAATACCTCAAGTGCTGCCGCAAGGTATCGCTTTGGCACTACTCTCTACGTTAGAAGACAACGCAGTGGGTGCGTTCACGGTGGCCGCTCCTTCTGACCAGTATACCCAGCCCCAATCCAATACTCGCCCTCATAGCGCAATTAGGTCGATGATTGCTTCTAATTTAACACCGCAGCAGACTGACCAGCTCCACCAGGTTCTGCTGTCCTACATCGACATTTTCGACCTCAGCGGCCGTCCATTGGGGAAAGCTACTGGTGTGACCCATCGTATAAACACTGGTGATGAGCCTCCTATTCATAGGCGTCCTTATCGCGTGTCGGCGACTGAGCGTCAGATTATCCAAAGTGAGGTCGATAAAATGCTCGCCAAGCACATCATTGAGCCATACAGCAGTCCTTGGGCATCTCCTGTCGCGCTAGTCCGCAAGAAGGACGGCACATGGCGTTTCTGTGTCGATTATCGACACCTAAACCGAATTACCAAAAAAAGACGTGTACCCTCTGCCACGGATAGATGATGCCCTTGATTGCCTCTATGGTGCCCGCTATTTCTCCTCCATAGACCTCCGTTCCGGGTACTGGCAGATTGAGGTGGATGAAATGGATCGCGAAAAGACGGCATTCATCACCCCCGATGGCC
>JALIZH010019713.1:0-42756 GCA_030522465.1 Rhipicephalus appendiculatus | reverse complement strand
AGAGTATGCTTTAAATTTTAATACACTGCAATGTAAACAAAGGGAAGAGAGTGTTGTGTTCTGTTCCTTGTGTCCTCTGTTTTTATTGCGCTCTGTATTGAAACTGAACTCATGCTGCAAATCACTTTCCTGGCTACAATATCTGCGGCGAAACGCTCTTGATGATCCCCATGGTTGACGTTTCGGCACCCCAGAACGGGAGCCTTGTTCACAACGATTGTGAATAAGGCTCCTATTACGGGTCCCGCAAGGCCAGCGCATTTTTAATCTCTTGTGGTCGGTGTCCTCGTCTTTTCATTCAATGATTCTTCCCGACCAGACGGGTTTCCGTCCAAGCCTTGATTGCATGCCCATAGTGTTTGCAGAAAAAGTAGGTACAGTGTACCACTGCCAAGCAAACATTAATTGCATCCAGTATATCAACTCAGCTGTTTTCACCATGAGCCCCTTTTTTACAAGAAATTACCATAGGTTAAAATATAATTGTTAGCGAAGCATGCGCCACCAGAGCGTAGATATATGCCACTTCAAACACCTTGTCGATTTCGTGTTTGGGCGACACCACCTAGATTAATGGCTCGGGCCTCGGTCGGGCCCGATCTGCGGTCGGGCTGGGCCGGGCCGGGTAGGCGAATTTTTTCCTCGGGTACGGGCCGGGCCCGGGTCTCGCTTTCAATCACCGGGCCGGGCTCGGGCGGGTAAGTTTAAACAACTTCCGGGCCCGGGCCCGCGATTATATATATATATATATATATATATATATATATATATATATATATATATATATATATATATATATATATATATATATACATGACTTTGACAAAGGCTGGTCCACCAGCCGAAACGTCAGAAAATATACCGTGCAAAACCAACGTGCGTCGTACTCTCTTTTGTTCCTTATTCTACCGGGGCCAGCGTTATTTCATTACTGCAACTATATATATATATATATATATATATATATATATATATATATAGAGAGAGAGAGAGAGAGAGACGCCGTTTCAACTGCGGTTCAATAATCGCCGCTACCACACCACTTCGCAGCTGAACCTAGCCTTATCCAGACACTTACGCCTACCAAACCACAGCTTTAAAAATATCAGCGTAACCCTTCTACAATCCAGCTATCGAAACACGTGGAAACGCGACCAACGTGAGGCATATTTTATTTTCAAATTTAGAACATCGATATCTGGCATAAACGAGGACCCTGGCAGACTCTCCTGCCTCCCGAGAGGTAAGCCAAGATGTTCTTGGGAATTGGCAAACGTAAATGGAGACCATGCTTGTTTCTTGATTGCCTCGTACGTCTTCAGTGTCTTTTCTTTTCTCGTGTTTTTTTTTTTCTGCATTAGTAAAATATGTAGTGCCTACGCTTCCCTAGCACTTGAGGACCATTGACAAGGAACGAGCGGACATGAAAGGTGGAAAGCGGACCCATTAAGGGGCGCTCTTGACTCCGCGTGTAGCGGCGCAGACTCGTCCCTGCCACCACGGCGACAGCTTTGGGTGGCCTTTCGGCACCACGAGGACCGGTCATAAGATCATAAGCAGATGTGGGCTCTCAACGACTCTCGGTCGTGGGCAAGTGTTCTCAATTTTTCTCAATTTGTCGTGTTGTGTCGCGC
Source organism: Rhipicephalus appendiculatus (assembly GCA_030522465.1). Classification (NCBI taxonomy): domain Eukaryota; kingdom Metazoa; phylum Arthropoda; class Arachnida; order Ixodida; family Ixodidae; genus Rhipicephalus; species Rhipicephalus appendiculatus. The sequence goes on along the minus strand of JALIZH010019713.1, from coordinate 41,122 downwards.
GCGCGTGTGGGTTTGTCCTGTTCTCTCTCTTTCTTTCCCTCTTTCTCACTTCCTCTTAGATGTTTTCGAAGGCGAGTGAACCCGCTAGAGACGATAGTTTAACTCATCCCCTGAAAGGGAGGACCCCTCCTGAAACTGTTGGGAAACAAATAAATGTTTATATCCTTGTTGACAAAGTCTCCGTTGTGTTATAACACATTGCTTAACCAAGACAACTGGCCCATTGAACTGTTATTCTCACTGACAGTGAGACACTATATATATATATATATATATATATATATATATATATATATATATATATATATATATATATATATATATATATATATATATATATATAATAGTGTGACGACGAAGAGCGACACTAGGCTGGGCGCGCGGAGATCGAAGGGGAAAGAGAGGAAGACGAGGACCAGAATAGAACAGCTGGCCCAGGAACGGGTGCTGTCTCTGTGTCTCTTGTTCCTTACAATGGCGCAGTCCGACATCTGAACTATACGGCTGAAGCCACCTGTACGTGTCCTCGCGGGTCGTCGGCAGCGTGGGTCTCTCCATCCAGGAACGCGGTCCACGCTTCCTCGATCATGGACTTCACGACCCGACCGCTGCTGCACCTGCCCATCGAATCATCCGCGGACGGCGTCAATGCCTCTTCGGTGTTTCCAGGGTACGACATGACAGGAACCTTGCTCTCACCTTCGTCTGAGCAGGCGCACGGGCTCCTGCCGTTCGAGAACTTCGCGTACGCTTCCCGTTGCACGAATACCGTGCCCGACACTCTTCTAACGGCTGAGCATCAAGGGACGTCGTTCACACTTCCTTGGCGTGCCCCGGCGCTGCGAAGACAGCACGTGGCCTCCTGTTGCCGGGCACCACTGCTCAGACTTACCGTGCCGACCACCTCTCACTCCGGACTACATCGGCACCTGAGCTGCTGAGGCGTGCTGTTCAGGCGCCCTCCGACAACGATCCCACAGCAGTGAGCCCAATCACCACCTCCTACTTCACAAACATTGCCACGGGCTCCGCATGCGTATCATCGGATAGCGCCGCACAGCTGCGGCGTATCATTGCGCGTCTCCACGTCACTGTCAACGCCTTAACAGCGTCGAGCTCCGCGCTCGTTCCCGCGATCGTGCCGGAATTGTGCGCCATCAACACAATATTGGATGTAGCCGCCTCACACAATCTTGAGGCCAGCTCACCCGGGCAGCGCAGAGAGTTCCGGAGCACCTTAATGCAGCTCTCGCACCAGCTGGGATGCTTCGCGTCGGCGCTCTCTGCATTTGCGCCTGCGGTCCCACCATCACAAGCCGCCTGCGAAATACCACAGTTCCGCGGCTTTCACGATCACGCGGAACATTGGGCGGCGACCATCAACGCTGCAGAAGCTCGAGAGGCTTGGACGGAACTGCAGAAGTGGTCCGTGGCCGTAGAGCGCCTTCGGGACGGTGCCGCGGTGTGGCACAGGTACAAAGGCGTCAGACTGCAGTCCTGGGCAGAATGGAGTGCTGCCCTGATTGCCGCTTTCAGCCGGGCACCCTGTACCTCCAGCGAGTACAACTCGACCTCCAACGAGGACGGAGCTCAGGAGGGACTCCACCTCAAGGCTGCAACTGCGCGCTGCAGCTCACCGGCAGACAGCCGCGCAGCTGGGCCTGGTACAAACACCGCACTGAAGCCCTGCTGTGCGGTGGAGGCGCCGGCCCACGTCGTACTGGACGTGCTACCACCTAAGGAGACAGGCCTGTCTCCGCATTCCACCAACATCGTCCCTGACCAGACGGAAGTGGATCTATGTGCGACGCATTCGTTGGCCGAACATAACAGCCTTCTTCCCTTGCTAAGACATCACTTTTCCCAAGACACCAAGGTTTGTGAGAAGTTTGAGACCGCGCAGCACAAGCCTGATCCTATTGGAACGGCTTCCGACAAGGAATTCCCGCCTATACGCAGGTCAGCGTGGGTATCTGACCCCCCCGCAGACGCCTAATCGCACACGAAAACGTCCCTCGACCCGGTGCAAAATGCGCAGACGGCCCCGCTGGGTGCTGCATGTTGCGTTATTGTGTCCACCACTTTCTGCCGGGTTTTCTAGGATGTCACAAGACAAAGGCAAGCCTTCCGGGATCCTGCGACCATGGCGATGCAGTCAGGACCACCCGCCAGAAGCATCGTCAACAAGCTTCCAGAAGACGTCGCAACGAGGACGAGTCCGACTACAGCGACAATGCCAATTTCGTCCACCAGAGACAAATCCGCCAGCTGCCCATGCATTGTCGCCGCAGTCCCGAGACCACTCTTCAAAGAAAGCATCGGCAAAGTTTCAGGTTAAGCCCCAGTGTCTGAGACACTGGGGCTTGCTCCTCCGCACACCTCGCAGTCATGGCCGAGTGTGACGACGAAGAGCGACACTCGGGCTGGGCGCACGGGGATCGAAGGCGAAAGAGAGGAAGACGAGGACCAGAATAGAACAGTCGGCCCGGGAACGGGTGCTGTCTCCATCTCTGATTCCTTAAAAAAAAAAAAATATATATATATATATATATATATATATATATATATATATATATATATATATATATATATATATATATATATATATATATATAGATAGATAGTGCTCAGCGCGCAAGGCGGCCACAAGGGTCACGAAGGTTGACAAGCCAGCACAAAGAGTGGTGGTCAGTGACAACTGTAAAGGAGCGTCCATACAGGTAAGACCGAAACCGCTGAATTGCAAATATTACCGCGAGGCATTCTTGTTCCGTGACTGTAATTTTGCTCGGGCCTGCTTAGGGAGCGACTTGCATATGCGATGACGTGTTCGCGGTCACCGTAGCGCAGTGATGTTCCGTCCTGGACAGAAGAATTCCCTTTCCGAGGCCCGAAAATTCCCCATTTCCGGCATTTTTTCCCCGCGTACATCGCCAAAAAATCCCCGCATATTTCCCTGCACAAAAAAGTTTATATATATATATATATATATATATATATATATATATATATATATATATATATATATATATATATATATAGTGTTCGTCGTGTTTCAGGCTCTTCACATCGCTTTCTCCTCTTTCCTGCCCAACTCAAAGCATCGCCTCTGAGATCGGCTTTTAATACTACGAAGGAGCTACCTTAGAGCTCGCTTTAAGCGGTATGCGATGCGGAAGGAATGCTGTACATGCTCATGCACACGGCCACTGCATGAGAAGAAAAAGTTTATTATTGTTTTTTTTTTGTGTTACTGAGTGACGTGGCGTAGATTAATGTGCCTAGCAGACGCTCTGTATCTATATGTACCACATTTTGTACAAAAAGCACGTCAACTTTTCAATAATGGTGACTAAATATTGTGAAATAAAACAAGCTTTTGTGGCGGTATTTAACATTTTATTGACTTGATTAGGAACGGTTCTGCAAACTACCGTAAAGAAAAAAATAAATAAATGTGAAGTGACTAGAATATATATTGACTGGGTTTTTAAAGACTATGGTCTTTAAAAACGAACCTTACAGGCTGTGGTTTGGCGCGCTACATGCGCCAGAAACGATTGCGACATGCGAAAGTTCATGTCCACAGTCTTTTGATCATTATAAAAAAAATTTCGCCGCCCCTCGAAATTCCCTGCAATATCGCGAAGATTCCCTTTTTCCCTTTCGTCCAAAATGACTGTCGAAAATTCCCTGAAAAAGGGAAAATTCCCTGCACGGAGCATCACTGCCGTAGCGTTGGACTAGGACGGCACCAATACCTATGCCGCTAGCATCCGTGTGAAGTTCTGTTGGAGCAGAAAGATTGAAGTGCTGAAGGACAGGTCGTGACGTCAGCAGGAACTTCAATTGACGAAACGAAGAATCGCACTCCGGAGTCCACTCAAAGGAATTTTCCTTTCGTAGGAGGCATGTGAGAGTATACGCGACGTCGGCAAATTTCGGAATAAAGCGGCGGAAGTACGAACAAAGCCCCAGAAAACTACGGAGCTCCTTGACGGAACGCGGGGCATTGAACGCTTCAACGGCTGCTGTCTTCTGGGGATCAGGGCGGATGCCATCCTTGTCAACAAGATGCCCAAGCACGAGGGTTTGGCGGTCTCCGAAGTGGCATTTCTTCGAGTTTAAAACTAGACCAGCGTTTTGGATGCAGTTCAAGACGATATCCAGACGCGAGTTGCTTTCACTGAATGTGCGGCCAAAGATGACGACGTCGTCGAGGTAGCACATGCAGATGTTCCATTTCAAGCCGCGTAGAATGGTGTCCATGAACCTCTCGAATGTTGCCGGAGCGTTGCATACTCCAAATGGCATCACATTAAATTCAAATAGTCCATCAGGGGTTACAAAGGCAGTCTTTTCCTTGTCCTCTGGGTGCATCGGAATTTGCCAATAGCCGGATCGTCAGTATACGGAGGAAAAATAAGAGGCCGAATGTAAGCAGTCTATTGCGTCATCAATACGTGACAGTGGGTATACGTCCTTTTTAGTTACAGCATTCAGTCGGCGATAGTCAATGCAGAATCTCCAAGATCCATCTTTCTTCTTAACAAGGATCACTGGTGCTGCCCACGGACTGGCTGACTCCTGTATCACTCCCTTTTGCATCATTTCCTGCACTTGATCGTTGATAATCTGGCGTTCTGACGGGGAAACACGATATGGCTTTTGCCGAATCAGACTTGCCGACCCAGTGTTGATGGTGTGGCGCGTTCGAGACACGGGAATTGGGCTTATTTTGTCCGTCTGTGCAAAGTCGGACACCGAAACGTGTTTCGAAAGCACGCCCACTAAAGTTCGGCGCTCGCTTGTGCTAAGCGACTTATGCGACTTATTTATCATTGCCATAAGCGCCGCGTCTGAACTGTGACAACCATGTTCTTCCGGAACGTCTGTAAGTTCGGCCACCGATAAGAACGCGTGTTCTCTGCTGACCGAGGCTAATTTCAAACCGTCCGGTAGTATCACGGGCTCTGGAGAACAGTTTACAGTCCATAGGCCAGTGCGTCCGCCATTGATGGACACCACACAATGGGGAACTAACACATTCTTCTTCACACAGTTAATGCGTATCGGTTCTACGCTTGCATCGAAGCTGTCGGAATCCGCGCCGCGACAAACAACAGGAACACGTACGGTAGATGACGCAGGTATGAGCGCATCGCCACAGACACGCAAGGTAGTTTCGTCATCCACAGGGGTTTCTAAAAGTCCTGACGCCATCCGACCACTTACTAATACTTTTCCTGTGCGACAGTCTACAGTGACACCACATTCCCGCAGGAAGTCGATGCCTAGAATGACGTCATGAGTCGATCGGAGAATAATCGCAAACTCTGTCGTAATAATAAGGCCTCCCAAAAACACGTCAGTGCTACACACACCAATAGGACGCAACGGCTCTCCACTCACTCCACAGAACTTCGAAGTTTCGTCCCACTTAAAAACAACTTTTCGTCCTAACACGTTTTTAAAGGAAGCACTCATCATCGAAATTGTCGCCCCTGTGTCCACCAAGGCCCTCACAGGCACATCATCAACAAAAACACAAACTTTGTTTTTAAGCATCAACACAGGAGGTACTTCTGTTAGTAGCATATCTCCAGCGACCTTACCCCCATCGGCCGCGCTGGCTAGTTTTCCGGTGGCGAAGGAGACGCTTTGCGACGTAGCAGTGAGGGAGAACGATGACCGCGAGGTCGCGTTGGAGGCGTCAGACTCCTGTCAGATGCCGGGGAGTGGTTGCGAATGCTGCTGGACCAGTAGTTGTCGCCAGGTGGTATGTGTGCTGGCCGCGGGACACCATGAGGCCGTTCGGAGGGTCGTGAAAAGTCTGATGGTTGGTCATACCGAGGAGCCACACGACGGTTGCAAAACTGCGATATATGGCCCGCAACACCGCAGGCATAGCACACCTGCAGAGGTCCAAACCTCGGTGGCTCTTCGATGAATCGAGCGTCATCATTTGCTCTGGTATAACGAGTAGACTCGTCGGGTATGTTATAGCGAGACGTCGGGCGTCGATGGGGCGTGCGCTGTGCGCGTCGGTCATATTGCGAAGCGGGAAATTGTGTTGTTATCCTTGGCTGCGGGGCTGGGCTGTACTCCACAGTCGCCGCGCTCATCGTCGGTTGCCAGGGGGTCGAAAGAGGCGAAGTCATAGCTTCACGTGGCGTGTACAACTCATGATGGTCAGCTGTTGAACACATTTCTCGGCGGGAAAGTTCCTCGCGAACAGTCTGTCCAATGGTCGAAAAAGAAATCGAGGCAAGGCTCCGTGTCCACACTGGCAACAGTTGTAACGTTCGCCAGCCGACCAAACTTTGGCGTAATCCGACGCATCTTGAGCGTTTCGAACGTTCGGCAATGCCGAATGACGTCGGACACAGAACTGAGGCTTTCTTTTCCAATTAGAAAATTGTACACGTCCTCAGCGATTCCTTTTAGCAAATGACCGACTTTGTCTTCTTCCGGACATGCTAGTGCAGACCACCTTGCACAGCCTTAACACTTCTTCGATATAAGTGGTGCATGTCTCACCTGGTAGCTGTGCCCGTTGCGACAGTGTTTGCTCAGCACGCTTCTTTTTAGCGACTGAGTCACCGAAACACGCCTTGAGCTCTGCAACGAAAAGATCCCACGTTGTGAGCGTGTCCTCGTGGTTCTCGTACCACACGAGTGCGGTGTCGGTCAGGGAGAACACGTTGGATAGCTGAGCGGCTGAATCCCACCCGTTGGACTTGCTCACTCGCTTGTACTTGGTGAGCCACGCGTCTACATCTTCTCCCGCTTTTCCTCCGAAGGGCGGTGGTACTCCGCAGTATTGGAGCGGACCAGCAGGTGCTGTCCTGGGAACGTCTGCTTCTTCGGTCATGTCGAAGGCACTCACGGCAGATGGTGGGAGGCCGGCAAGTCGATGGCTTTGTCGAAGCTGCAGCAGTGATGGTTCCGTAGTTGAAAGCGCGTACCCCGCACCTCCACCACTCTGTTAAGCCGTGTTCAGACTACGTGCGCTACGTACGAATCCTCGGTAGGGATCCTAACGTAAACGCAAGCAACGTAATGAGCTCATTCAGATGGTGTCGTATTTAGCGTAAATTACGTAAAGTTTGGGGCATAAATGTTGGCGGGCCCGCGACTTTTTACGACAACTACTGATGCGACCGTTACGTACGCCCAATGGGCAAAGCAGTTTCGGTTTTCCACTTTCCGTTCGCGGGGCTTCCGGCCTTCCCAGATTCTGCGTCTTCATGCGCGTCTTGAAAGCCATGCAGCAGCTTGTGTGTGCAGTTGGTTTGCCCGACTAGAGGGCAGACGCGAAGTGCATTAATGAGAGCGCTCGCCGCGTCTCTCGTTTAGCTCAACCAGCCCAGCCATGGCCAAACACGCGAAGCTTGCTAGGCTGCAACCACTGCGACAATTGTAGCGAGGATGCAACGCACATTCAGTGTGGTGATTGGCGCGTCGTAAAAAACGTATCGTACCGGGAAGATCAATGTGAACATACGTGGTCGCTAGCTACGCTTACGAAAGATACAGCTCTTACGCGATACGACATTTATGAAAGATGCGACTGCAGTCTGAACGCGGTTTTACGCTTGAAGGAGACCGTCAAAGACTGGAAGGGCCGTTTATTAGGTCGTGAGGGTGAGCCCAGGAGTGGCCGACTAGTTAAGTGATCCACCTGATCCTCTTCTTCTTTCCTAACCCGGAGCGGCAAGCACGTTCACCGTGGTCTTCGTTCATGTGCGCAACCACACACACACACACACACACACACACACACACACACACACACACACACACACACACATATATATATATATATATATATATATATATATATATATATATATATATATATATATATATATATATATATATATCTCCACAGTAGGGGCTTAGGGGTTTATTGACCGAATGCGTGCACGGCAAGACCGCACAGGACAAAGGTGCCGAGAGATCTTCTTTCAAACTCCACACTTCTTCTCCCTCATCTAAGTCCGGCACATACACGGCGTAATATTTCCCCCTCATAGACGAAGCGCACCACGCGTTTTATGCATCGTCCCACCGTCTAAAAGGTTTTAGGCGAGCCACATGGGTGACCTCGGTATTTGTAGATCGTGCTATTATTGCGATAGCAATTATACGGACACTCTCGGCTGGTTTTCGCCGTCGCCGTCTGTCGACGCCGTCATGTCCCGGATAAGTATATGTATGTGTATATATAAAAAGGCATAAAGAAAAATAAATCACAAGAAAAAAGCCGGCAGATCCCACGCACTGTGGGAATCGATGTAATGCGAAGCAGCCAGGAAGGAGCAAATCATGCTTTACATAATTTGCATGTCATGTTTTACATGTTACGACGTGTCATTTGTGTTCGTCATACAGTCACGTCGCGATATACCAATTTTGGTGTATGTCAAGCTAGCGAACTGGACGCAAGCGCACCATGAGTGTGGCATGTAAATGGCATTGTAGACGACATGCATGCCAAGATTTTCATGTTACCACCTGCCACTTATGTTCGTTATACAGTCATGTCACTCAATACCAAATTTGGTGTATATCAAGCTAACGAACGGCCGCGAGCGCGCCATGAGCGTGGAAAGCAAGTCATGTCCCTCATGACATGTCATGATTTCCATATTACCACTTGTCATTTATGTTCGTCATACAGTCATGTCACTCAATACCAAATTCGGTGTATCTCAAGCTAACGAAACGGTCGCGAGCGCGCCATGAGCGTGGCATGTAAGTCATGTCGCACATGACAAGTCATGATTTCCATATTACCACTTGTCATTTATGTTCGTCATACAGTCATGTTACTCAATACCAAATTTGGTGTATATCAAGCTAACCAAACGGCCGCGAGCGCGCCATGAGCGTGGAATGCAAGTCATGTCGCACATGGCAAGTCATGATTTCCATATTACGACTTGTCATTTATGTTCGTCATACAGTCATGTCACTCAATACCAAATTTGGTGTATATCAAGCTAACGAAACGGCCGCGAGCGCGCCATGAGCGTGGAATGCAAGTCATGTCGCACATGACAATCATGATTTCGATGTTACGACTTGTCATTTATGTTCGTCATACAGTCATGTTACTCAATACCAAATTTGGTGTATCTCAAGCTAACGAAACGGCCGCGAGCGCGCCATGAGCGTGGCATGCAAGTCATGTCGCACATGACAAGTCATGATTTCGATATTACGACTTGTCATTTATGTTCGTCATACAATCATTTCACTCAATACCAAATTTGGTGTATATCAAGCTAACCAAACGGCCGCGAGCGCGCCATGAGCGTGGCATGCAAGTCATGTCGCACATGACAAGTCATGATTTCCATATTACCACTAGTCATTTATGTTCGTCATACAATAATTTCACTCAATACCAAATTTTGTGTATATCAAGCTAACCAAGCGGCCGCGAGCGCGCCATGAGCGTGGAATGCAAGTCATGTCGCACATGACAAGTCATGATTTCGATATTACGACTTGTCATTTATGTTCGTCATACAGTCATGTCACTGAATACCAAATTTGGTGTATATCAAGCTAACGAAACGGCCGCGAGCGCGCTATGAGCGTGGCATGTAAATCATTATTTTCATGACAAGTTAGTCATGATTTTCATATGACCAGCTATTTATGTTCGTCATACAGTCATGTTATGTCATAAAAAAATTTGGTATTAGTCCCATTAACGATACGGCCAGGAGAGCACAAAATCGTAGGCGGCTAGATAGATAGATAGATAGATAGATAGATAGATAGATAGATAGATAGATAGATAGATAGATAGATAGATAGATAGATAGATAGATAGATACGCTCAAACTCGCCGAAGTTCGCTAAGAAATGCTTCGCATTTAAAAATTGGGGGACCCTTAAGCTTCGTCTTTAAGAGTTGAACGCGATAGCGATATCCCGTCCCTACTGCGTACTTCAATCACTTAGTGCATACTATGTAATGGGTAGTATGGTTTAAACCAGGAGAAATTATGCGCGGCAAATGCAGGAAATATTTTCGAACTTGATATGCACCCACTACGTGGTGTTAAGGGAATATGCGCAGTAAGGTGTGTGCCGTTTGTAATGGGTGGCTGGCTTTAAACTATGGAATCGTTATGAAAGTCACATATTCTGACGCCCGATGGCAATTTACGCTTGTACCACGCAATATTCCTGGGATATTACATGTTATATTGCGACGCCTACATAAAGGACGCTTGCGTTTGCGAAGCAAGGAAGTTATTTTCACTGCATTTCCAAGCACAGGAAGTTATTTTCACAGTATATACAAGCAGAGGCATGGCTGTGTGGTAGAACACCTGCTTGCCACGCAGACGACAAGGGTTCGATTCTCACTCGGACCCGAAAATTTTTATTATTTTATTTGCATTTTTCTCGATTTTTCGGTGACGGACAAGATGATGATTTTTCGCTCACAACCAACGACGCCGACACCGACGCCGAATTTCTGCGAAACGAGTTCTTTAACGCTATCGCGTTAAAAAATTCCAAACCACCTGACCGGGGATTCGAACCAGCGACCCCTCACTCCACAGCCTGCTGCGCAAGCCAACACAGCCACACGCCATGCTCGTACCAGCGATATGGTTGCGAGCTATTCATATGCACCATTTGCCGCTCGCAGTACGCAGATCTCGGAACAGCTTGAGCGTGCTTTTCTATCACGCAACGCTTTCATAGTTTGTTTCAAATTGAAAACTGCCCTTGAGATGCGCACGGAAAAGTTGCTCCCTTCTGTACCACTCATGATGTAGACGGAAAAAAAATACACCATCTCCCGCTAAAGGGAACCATGTGTAGATGTGAAGCAGCGGGGCGCTAACGCTTACATTGGCGGTGGTGTTGACGCTGGTGCTCGTCGCAGCGTTGCGCAGGACAGAAAACTGGGGAGGAGCAAAGCACGCAGTGATGGAGCGGTGTTTCCTACTGGAACATGTCAATCGCTGCTAATGGCCAATGAGAGACAGAAGACTCCGACTGGACACAGAGACCCGCAGTCCGCTTTTAGTTAACGCGCACGCTGCGAATTTTTATTGTTCAACAACGCACAGGAGAAATCTCCCACCGGCACCACCTTGGAGGTCAACATCCATTGCCATATATACGGGGTGGCCAGTGAACGGTTGTGCTGCGCGAGCAGTCGGTTTTTAAAGACGATAGTCTTTCTTGGGATACTTAAACGCAAAAATTTTGGTCTGGCTGCCTGTCTGTTTGTCTGTCCGTAACCCACTACAGCTACTCGGCCAAAGTTTAACTTCTTTCTGAACGCCCAGCCATCTTGAACTGGTGTTCGTGTTCATATTTGTAAACATATTCAATCAAAAAGCAAATACTACGCATTCCTGAGGGGCAACATTAATATGTAAGTGTCAGGACGTGTGTTCTTTATTAGAAAATACATAGGTACAATTCTAAAGACTCTAGTGTTTTTTAGGCTGTCTCAGGCAAGGCAAAACATAGTAGTACGGCCGGCACAAGACTATCGTCTTTCGACGACATTTTCAGCGAAGCACGCAGATACGCAGGCCAATTTTTAAATGCGAAGCATTTCTTGGCGAACTTCGGCGACTTTGACGTATCTATCTATCTATCTATCTATCTATCTATCTATCTAGCCGCCTACGACTTTGTGCTCTCCTGGCCGTATCGTTAATGGGATTTATACCAAATTTGGTATGCCATAACATGACTGTATGACGAACATAAATGGCTGGTCATATCATGAAAATCATGACCTAACTTGTCATGAAAAGTATGATTTACATGCCACGCTCATGGCCGGCTCGCGGCCGTTTCGTTAACTTGATATACACCAAATTTGGGATTGAGTGACGTGACTGTATGACGAACATAAATGACAGGTGCAGATAATGACGTGCATGTCATGTACAACATGATTTACATGCCACGTTCATGGCGCGCTGACGGCCGTTTCGCTTGCTTGATATACACCAAATTTGGTATTTCGTGACGTGACTGTATGACGAACATAAATGCCAAGCGGTAATATGAAAATCATGACATGGCATGTGCAACATGACTTGGTATGCCACGCTCATGACACTCTCGTGGCCGTTTCGCTAGCTTGAAATACACCAAGTTTGGTATTGAGGGACGTGACTGTACGACGAGCATAAATGAGAGGTGGTAATATGAAAATCATGACCTGCATGTCATATACAACATGACTTACATGCCACGCCCATTATGGCGCGCTGACAGCCGTTTCGCTAGCTTGATATACACCAAATTTGTTATGGCGTGACGTTACTGTATGACGAACATAAATGCCAAGTGGTAATACGGAAGTCATGACATGTCATGTGCAACATGACTTGCATGCCACGTTCATGACACACTCGTGGCCGTTTCGCTAGCATGATATACAACAAACTTCGTATTGAGGGACGTGACTGTATGACGAGCATAAATGACAAGCGGTAATATGGAAACCATGATATGTCATGTGCAACATGACTTGCATGCCACACTCATGGTACTCCCGTGGCCGTTTCGCTAACTTGATATACACCAAATTTGCTGTTCAGTGACGTGATTGTATGACGAGGATAAATGACAAGTGGCAATATGCAAATCATGACATGTCATGTGCAACATGACTTGCATGCCACGCTCATGACACCCTTGTGGCCGTTTCACCAGCTTGACATACAAATTTTAAGGTGAAAGCCTTTAATGTCTCATGTTCACGTCCGACGTCCGCCCGTCCGTCCGTCCCTCCAGCCGTGCCCTGGCAAAGTACCACTTGGGCGCCGGGGCGGCGCAAACGGACGCTGGTCGCGTTGGACTTTTACAGCGCTCGCGCTTTGCTTGCGTAGCGTCACTGTGACCAGCGTCTCTAATCATGCAAGGAGGAAGACGCGCGCATCACGTTCCATTCTGACCGACCCTGTCTCAGTGGGCGCAGGCGTTCGAGGAACACACTTTGGAATTGACAGGGTGTCCGTCAATGTAAACGCTGGAACGTGGATGGCGTCTGCACGATACGCAGAGCGCGAGAATACGAACGCATGCGAAACGGAGGCAGATTGGTCTCGCGTCGTTGCGATTCGAAGTAAAAAAATTAAGCGGACATAAGTGGCCGGTTGTAACATTAAAATCATGGCATGCATGTCATCTACAATGCCATTTACATGCCACGCTCATGGTGCGCTTGCGTCCAGTTCGCTAGCTTGATATACACCAAAATTTGTATTGCGTGACGTGACTGTATGACGAACACAAATGACAGGTCCTAACATGTAAATAATGACATGCATATTATGTACAGCATGATTTGCTCCTTGCTGGCTGCTTCGCATCACATCGAGTCCCACAGTGCGTGGGAACTGCCGGTTTTAAATGCGAAGCATTTCTTGGCGAACTTCGGCGACTTTGAGCGTATCTATCTATCTATCTATCTATCTAGCCGCCTACGACTTTGTGCTCTCCTGGCCGTATCGTTAATGGGATTTATACCAAATTTGGTATGCCATAACATGACTGTATGACGAACATAAATGGCTGGTCATATCATGAAAATCATGACTAACTTGTCATGAAAAGTATGATTTACATGCCACGCTCATGGCCGGCTCGCGGCCGTTTCGTTAGCTTGATATACACCAAATTTGGGATTGAGTGACGTGACTGTATGACGAACATAAATGACATAGGTGCAGATAATGACGTGCATGTCATGTACAATTATGATTTACATGCCACGTTCATGGCGCGCTGACGGCCGTTTCGCTTGCTTGATATACACCAAATTTGGTATTTCGTGACGTGACTGTATGACGAACATAAATGCCAAGCGGTAATATGAAAATCATGACATGGCATGTGCAACATGACTTGCATGCCACGCTCATGACACTCTCGTGGCCGTTTCGCTAGCTTGAAATACACCAAGTTTGGTATTGAGGGACGTGACTGTACGACGAGCATAAATGAGAGGTGGTAATATGAAAATCATGACCTGCATGTCATATACAACATGATTTACATGCCACGCTCATGGCGCGCTGACAGCCGTTTCGCTAGCTTGATATACACCAAATTTGTTATGGCGTGACGTTACTGTATGACGAACATAAATGCCAAGTGGTAATACGGAAGTCATGACATGTCATGTGCAACATGACTTGCATGCCACGTTCATGACACACTCGTGGCCGTTTCGCTAGCATGATATACAACAAACTTCGTATTGAGGGGACGTGACTGTATGACGAGCATAAATGACAAGCGGTAATATGGAAACCATGATATGTCATGTGCAACATGACTTGCATGCCACACTCATGGTACTCCCGTGGCCGTTTCGCTAACTTGATATACACCAAATTTGCTGTTCAGTGACGTGATTGTATGACGAGGATAAATGACAAGTGGCAATATGCAAATCATGACATGTCATGTGCAACATGACTTGCATGCCACGCTCATGACACCCTTGTGGCCGTTTCGCCAGCTTGACATACAAATTTTAAGGTGAAAGCCTTTAATGTCTCATGTTCACGTCCGACGTCCGCCCGTCCGTCCGTCCCTCCAGCCGTGCCCTGGCAAAGTGCCACTTGGGCGCCGGGGCGCGCAAACGGACGCTGGTCGCGTTGGACTTTACAGCGCTCGCGCTTTGCTTGCGTAGCGTCACTGTGACCAGCGTCTCTAATCATGCAAGGAGGAAGACGCGCGCATCACGTTCCATTCTGACCGACCCTGTCTCAGTGGGCGCAGGCGTTCGAGGAACACACTTTGGAATTGACAGGGTGTCCGTCAATGTAAACGCTGGAACGTGGATGGCGTCTGCACGATACGCAGAGCGCGAGAATACGAACGCATGCGAAACGGAGGCAGATTGGTCTCGCGTCTCGTTGCGATTCGAAGTAAAAAATTAAGCGGACATAAGTGGCCGGTTGTAACATTAAAATCATGGCATGCATGTCATCTACAATGCCATTTACATGCCACGCTCATGGTGCGCTTGCGTCCAGTTCGCTAGCTTGATATACACCAAAATTTGTATTGCGTGACGTGACTGTATGACGAACACAAATGACAGGTCCTAACATGTAAATAATGACATGCATATTATGTACAGCATGATTTGCTCCTTGCTGGCTGCTTCGCATCACATCGAGTCCCACAGTGCGTGGGAACTGCCGGTTTTTTCAACCAAGAAACTCGCTAGCAGACGCTGCCTGCGTCGGCGTCGCGAGGCGAGAGAGGGAGGGAGGGAGGGAGAGAGAGGGGGGGACGCGCATGCGCAGTGGGAGTGTGGACGCCGCGGGCAGGGATGCCTAGAGGAGAGAGGGGGAGAGGAGAGAGAGGGGGACGCGCATGCGCAGTGGGAGTATGGCCTAGAGGAGAGAGGGGGGGGAACGTAGGAGGGGAGAGAGAGGAGGGGAGGCGCATGCGCAGTGAGGGTGTGGTTGCCGCGGGGAGGGATGCCTAGAGGAGAGAGAGGGGGAGAGGAGGTATTTTATTTTTATTTTGAAAGGTTTGCGCATGCGCAGTAAGGGTGGTCACGCCGGCACACCACCACCACCACCGGATTAAGCTTCGCCATAAGATGCTTGACATCTAAAAAATCACAGCATATCGACGGGGTGAATGATGAAGAGTTTGGGGCGAAGCTCGTGAAGCAATCATGTTTACACCGTGAAATCTTCAGTGGTTTCGCCCAGCAGTAATCAAAGCGATGACTGCTGGGCGGCCTCCATGGCGCGCACCGTCTCGGGATCCGCCTGACACCGCGCGCGCTCGGCGGCGGCTTCGCGGGCGCGCACCGCCTCGAGATCCGCCGGGCGCCGCGCTCGAGTCGCGGCGGCCTCTCGAGCTCGCACCTCGGGATCCTGCCGACGAGCACGAGCCGTAGCGGCGCGGCCTTCCGCACCCGGCGCTCCTCGTCGTCCATGGTCCGCCAAGCAGCACGATCCGGCAAGCGGACTCGTACGGCGACGATCCGGGGAATGAGAGATAGCGGGCGCTCGCCGCCCGGCGCAACCCCGCGCAGCCCGCGCAGCAGCCAATCGGAGAGCAGCTGCACCGCCAACGCCATCTAGCGTACCTTCACCCAACCGCCATGTTGTACGCATGTCTATGGGACAGCGATTTCTCGGAAACGAGACGAGAAATGGAGATGACGACACGGAATGCGTAACGCGCCATCTAGTATATCTTCACCCAACTGCAGTTTGCATGCATCTCTATGGGACAGCGCCCTCTATTGTACGATAAGGGAACACTACGGGGTACAGAGGATGGATCGACGATCGACAACCGACCAGGTTTCGCTATAAGGAGCTTCGCCCCAAAAACACCGGGTGCACTTGGCGTCAGACGCCACCGCGTGGCAGGAGGCGCAGAGGGGTCATTCCACGTGCCGCATTTAAAAAAAATCACGCCATATCCACGAAGTGAATGATGATGAGTGGGCGAAGCTCGATCGTTTTCATCCATTGCAGAAAGAGAATGTGTGGTCTGGAACGCGCTTATACTTCATGGTCATCAGCGTCATCGTCATCGTTATCACGTGTAGTGGGTACATTCCACTGTACTGGAACGCGCTTATACTTCATCGTTATCAAGTGTAGTGGGTACATTCCTCTATACTGCGTCATCGTCATCTTTATCACGTGGAACAGACCCACACCCTTAGGAGCTTCGCCCCTAAAAGAAGCATCAAACAGCGTCGAAAGTAATATACCTAATCATATAATCAATGATTATATGACCATCACCCTGAGTGGGTATGAGCCATGGCAGAGGCAACAACAACAACAGCGTCGGTTTCTGCATTGTGGACCTTCGCAGCGCGTTGCTCAAATACAAACACGTAAGAACTGCGACATTGTTACTTCACGCTTGTCCTGTGTATACCTATGCGTCCTTTTCGAGCGTCCTTCTTTGTGCTGTGGCGGTGCGTTGCAAGTATCGAGCTGCTTGTCGTTCATCGTGTGACAAATTTCTTGCTATCGCATTCATTGCTTCGCCCTAGTGGCGAAATTGTGATTTTTTTCTATAGTCCACTGCACTGAGGCGCTCAAGGACAACGAATGGGCCGGTGTAGTGGGCGAGGAGTTTTGGCGCAAGCCACGCTTGCGCAAAGGCTTCCATACCAGCACGAGGTCTCCTGGTTTGTAGGCGACGTGTCAGTGCTTGCTGTCGTAGCGGAGCTTTGATCGGTATTGTGATGCTATGGTGCGTAGGCGGGCAAGACGGCGAGCTTCTTCAGCGAGACAGAGGGTTTCGGCTAAAGAAAGATCGTCATTAACAGAGAACGAAAAGATGGTATCCAGGGTATAACGAGGGGGTCGAACATAAAGAAGAAAGAAAGGGCTGTGGCCGGTGGTCTCGTGTTGGGTAGTATTAAATGCATACGTGATGAACGGTAAGACATCGTCCCAGTTCTTATGGTTGGACGCCACGTACATTGACAGCATATTGACAAGTGTCTGGTTTGTTCGTTAGGTAAGGCCATTCGTCTGTGGATGGTGAGGCGTCGAATGTCGGAGTTCCGAGCCACACATACGGAGGAGTTCCTTGACAACGTCTGCCGTAAACTGACGTCCGCGGTCTCTTATTATGACGCCAGTATGTCCGCGGCGCAGTATAATTGAGTACAAGAGGAAGGAAGAAACTTGGCCAGCAGTCGCAGATGGCAGGGCGGCCGTCTCGCAGTAGCGGGTGAGATAATCGGCGCACACTACAATCCATCGGTTGCCTTTCGACGAGCGCGGGAAAGGGCCCACGAGGTCGATGCCAACTTGCTCAAATGGAACACTGGGTGGCGTCACAGGCTGTAGCAGTCCGGTCGGAGCTGTCGTGACTGATTTGTGCGCCTGGCATTGGGTACAACTGGCCACGTAATGCTCAACTGACTGGCGCATGCGTGGCCAGTAAAAGCGCTCCATGTACGATGGAGTGTTCGCGTCATTCCCAGGTGACCCCAAGTTGCGTCGTCGTGCATGGTGCGTAGAACAGAGGAACGCAGCGTATCCGGAACCACCAGCAAGAAGCGGAAACCCGTGGCCAAGAAGGTCTTCTTGTAAAGTAGTCCTTCACGAATGCAAAAGCGGCCTTCCGAAGTGGATGCTCGTGCGTCAGCAAATAATGGCTCCAAGCTGACATCCTTCCGCTGCTCTCTTTTAAAGGTTGCCTTGTCCGGGAACATTGGTGTCACTGACGCAATGAGGTGATCGAAATTGTCGGCATCACAAGCTGTCGTTTCAAGCGGCATCCGCAAAAGGCAATCAGCGTCAGCGTGCTTCCTGCCGCTCTTGTACAATACCGTAAAGTCGTGCTCTTGCAAGCGTAGGGCCAAGCGTGGAAGACGGCCGGATGGATTTCGAAGGCTTACTAGCCAGCACAAGTGTGATGTTTGTGGTGAGGTTCGTCACGCCGCAGAGCGTGTGACGCGTTGAGGATGGAGGAGACGGTGGCTGATTTTAAAAACCCACACGACAATTGTATTTTACAGCTCACACACACGAAATACATAAAGTGACAACACGTACAATGCGAGTCAACCGTCCCACGTGGCGGTGCTGGTGTCCAGGAGGTTGGGGCTGGCAGAGTCCCGGCGGTGATGCCGTCGTCGTCGGGTAGATGTCCGGCGTGCAAATGACGTAGCAGCAGCAGGGGTTAAGGGCCGAGTGAGCGACCCGTCGCTCGGTAGCCGGTAGCCGCCATCGTCGGTAGCCAGGTAGGGCTCGTCAGCGCCAGGCCAGGACCTTGCGACGCTCGCTGTCTCGAAGGCGGTAGAAAACCTGGAACCTCGCGCGTAGGTGCGGGTTCTCCGACAGCAGCAGGCCGCGTACCAGGTCTGGCGAGGTGATGACTGTGAGGCGCTCGCTGTCCCGAAGACAGGCGCCCTGTGTGTGCGAACCTCGCGCGTAGATGCGGGTTCTCCAACAGCCCTCCGGCCCGTTCTGCCACCCCCAACCTCCTGGACACCGGCACCGCCACGTGGGACGTTTGACTCGCATTGTACGTGTTGTCACTTTATGTATTTCGTGTGTGTGAGCTGTAAAATACAATTGTCGTGTGGGTTTTTAAAATCAGCCACCGTCTCCTCCATCCTCAACGCGTCACACGCTCTGCGGCGGGACGAACCTCACCACAAACATCACATCTGGCGTCCGCGACAGGACTGCTCTTATCCTTTTAAAAGAGCAGCGCGCCGCTTATGCGTGTCTGACGGTTGACGATGGAGACAGACAAGCTCACTGCAATTGGAAAAGAACTGGGGTTGAGCGGTCCAGGGCTAAAGCTGTGGATCGATGAAGAGCGCGCACGTGAACGAGAAGCGCGGGAAGCACGTTTAGCCGAACGTAATGCGGCAAAGGAAGCTGACGCTGAGGCACTGGCGAGGCTGAAAGCAGAGAAGGAAGTACTCGAACTCAGGTTGAAGCTGCGAGAGTTTGGTGCGACAGCGGGTAGCATGGGTACTGGCCAATTAACAGACTATGCGCACATGGGCGCTCCTCAAAGCTACCCGAGTCCGCACAAACTCATACCGCCCTTCAACGAAAGCCGCGACGAGTTAGACGCGTATATCCAGCGCTTTGAACGCGTCGCCATGAGTCAGAATTGGCCGCAGGACAAATGGGCCCTTTCACTGAGCCTTTGTTTGACCGGCGAAGCGCTAAGTGTTGTAGGTAGAATGGCCCCTGACCATGCCATGGATTACGCAACGTTAAAGAAGACGTTGTTGCAGCGCTTCCGGTTCACAGAGGAGAGGAGTTGGAACGCCGGCAAGACGTGGCAAGAGAGCCCAGGGTGAACCCGCAAGTACGCGCGAGGTTCGGAAGGCCGGGCTGCTCTGTTCGAGCCGGTGAAGTCCTCGGACCGTGGTGTGACCTGGCAGGAGTTCCGGGAGAGCCTGCTGCCGGACGTCTTCCAGACAGCGAGAGTGCTCGAGACGCCGGAACCGCCAGCTACCACGTCCAGCGAGCTGTGTCCGCCTACTACTGGCGATTTCGCCTGAGCCTGGGGTCCGTCTCTACCGGCACACAAGTGACCGGCCACCCTGCAGGAAAGCAACGAGCCACACCCCGCAAGGCACCGGACTACTGCACACTTGTGAGACTGCGCTTGTTTGTTTTTGTTTGTTTGGTTGTCGTGTGCACGGGCCCGTGGTATTGTCCTTCGTGAAATGCGTTCTTGTCAAATATAACTTCCTTTTTGTTTGTCCGCACTGTCTCCATCCTCCTCGCGTCACACGCCTTGCGACGTGACGAACCTAATCACCACAATAAGGAATGATGATCCGTGACCACTTGGAAGGGACGACCGTACAAGTATGAGCGGAATCGCTGTACAGCGAAGACAAGTGCCAGACATTCTTGCTCAGTCACTGTGTAATTGAGTTCCGGCTTAGTTAAAGTTCTACTGGCATATGCAATGACGTGTTCTTTTTCATTGCAGCGCTGTACCCAAACTGCACCTATGCCAATGCCGCTGGCGTCAGTATGAACTTCAGTCGCCGCAGAAGGATCAAAGAGCCGGATAATAGGCTGCGACGTGAGCAGGAACTTTAGTTGGTTGAAGGAAGTCTCGCAGTCACGTGTCCATTCAAAACTAGCACCTTGACGAAGCATACTGGTCAAGCGGAAGGCAACGTCAGCAAATGCGGGAATAAATCGGCGAAAATGCGAGCACAGGCCTAAGAAGCTACGAAGCTTCTTCGTTGAGCACGCCTTCACAATCGCTGTCTTGTTTGGGTCAAGCCTGATGCAATCTTTGTTGACGAGGTGTCCAAGCACCAATGTTTGTCGCTCGCCGAAACGACACTTCTTCGCATTAAGAACCAGGCCAGCGTTTCTAATGCATTCCAGAACAACGTCCATTCGTTCGTTATGTTCACTAAATGTGCGCCCGAAGATGACAATATCACTGAGATAACACATACAGATGTTCCATTTTAGGCCACGCAGAATAGTGTTCATGAACCTTTCGTATGTGGCGGAAGCGTTACATAACCCAAACGGCACCACGTTAAATTCATACAGTCCGTCCGGGGTAATGAAAGCAGTCTTTTCCTTGTCCATTGTATGCATAGGAATCTGCCAGAAGCCTGAGCGTAAATCTATAGACGAAAAGTAGGACGCCGAATGGAGACAGTCCAAGGCGTCATCAATTCGTGGGAGTGGGTAAACATCTTTCTTGGTGACGGTATTCAAACGGTGATAGTCGACACAGAATCTCCAAGTACGGTCCTTCTTTTTCACAAGAATCACTGGAGCTGCCCAAGGACTCGATCATTCTTGGATGACGCCCTTCTGTAGCATTTCACGCACTTGATCATCTATTATCTTGCGCTCGGACGGCGATACTCGGTATGGTTTTTGTCGGATTGGCTGTGCCGTTCCTGTATTTATCCTGTGGCGTTTACGAGACGCGGGAATCGAAGGCGCATGGTTACTCTGTGAAAAATCGAAAACCGGCAAAAACAACCTTTGTCCATAAAGTTTCGAGACTGATTTATTTTCTTCTCTAGAAATGATCTCCCAAAACAAATCTTGGTGCGTATGTGTATCGCCATCTTTTCGGGCTAACCTGACCTATTTATGATAATTGCTGTAGCAGCCACTAGATGGCACTACACGTAGAAATATGCGTTGTCACTAGTTGTCTGCGCATTTTACTGTGTGTGAATGTGGAGAGGTGGACGTCCACCTCGAATAGCGTGTAAACATAATATTCTTTGTGAAGCTTGGCAAGACAGCCACACAGACGTGTGAGCTCCTTCGTGACGCTTACGGCAACGAGACATTATCACGGGCGCGCGTTTTCGAGCGGCATAAGATGTTCGTTTCGGGGAGAACGTCGGTGAAAGACGACACAAAGCAGGGGTCGCCCTGCAACCTCACGGAGTGAAAACAACGTGGATTCAATCAGGGAGATCGCACAGCGAGACCGCACCATTACAGTCCGCATGCTATCGGATGCTCTCAACATTAGTAAGACAACATGCCACCAAATTTTGCGTGAGAACTTGGGGAAACGAAAGCTGAATGCCAAACTTGTGCCGCATTCCCTCACACAGGACCAGAAGGGCACGCGGGCATCAGTGAGTGCTGATTTGCTCTCCGAGGCAGAGAAGGATGCTGCATTCGTCAACAACATCATTGCTGAAGACGAAACATGGCGTTTTCAATAAGATCCTCGAACAAAGATCCAGAGCACCGAATGGCATCCACAAGCTCTCCGGCATCGAGAAAGGTGCGGCAACAGAAGGCCCCAACAAAGACGATGCTTATAGTTTTTTTCGATGCCAGAGGAGTCATACACCACGAGTTCGTCCCACAAGGGCAGGACGGTGAGTCGGGAGTTTTTATATCCGCGTGCTCCAACACATGCGTGATGCACTGCGACGCCGTCGCCCTGACTTATGGGCATCTGGACATTGGAGCCTTCTCCACCATAACGCTAGGCCGCACACTGTTCTCAGCGAGAAAAAGTTTCTCGCCAAGCAAAGCATTACTGTACCTCCCTGTCCGCCATACTCGCCTGACCTCTACCCATGCGATTTGTTCTTGTTTCGTCGTGGGCAGTGAGCCCTAAAGATGGCGAGCTTGGAGGCCATTCAAGATACCACGACAAAGCAGCTGACAGCACTGCCAAAAGAAGCGTTTTCCAACTGTTTCTAATAGCTCAAGAAGCGTTGGAAGCAGTCTATAAACTGCTAGGCAGACAATTTCGAAGGGATGCTGCACAAATAATTTCAATGTTAAACGCATTTTTTTAACTGACTCAGTCTCGGAACTTTACGGACAAAGTACTTTAGCAAAACGTCTAGAAGCTTACAGCGCTTGTCGGGAGTCAGTGACTTGTCGACCATAGGTAAAATTTTCGATTCGTCGGAGCAAGCGTTCACCTGGTCATCACGTCGAACGTTACTGAGGACAGCTACTGTCGTCGGCGAGTATTCTTTGAATGAGGCAAGTTTAAGTCCGCCTGGTAGTAGCACCGGTTCATTTGAACAATTTATGGTCCAAAGCTCCGTACACCCTTTCTTCACTGAAGCTATGCAATGCGGTACCAACGTGTTCTTCTTAACACAACTTAAATTGGAAAGGTTCCACCATCGCGTCGAACCTGGTATTGTTGTCGTAATTATGCGAGGAAACTACGGGAACGCATACAGCACATAATGCCGGGACAACGGTATCTTCATAGACTCGGAGCACACCGTGTTCTCCGCCCGGATTCTCCATAAGTCCATCAGGAACAATGTCACTTATGAACACCTCGCCATTTCTACAATCAACAATGGCTCCCCACATTCGTAGGAAATCAATGCTCAGAATTATGGCATGCGTGCTCCGTGGAAGAATCGTGAATTCTGTCGCAAACACTTCATCACTTAGCGACACTGCCGCGGTACAAACACCAATTGGACACAGCGAGTTGCCACCCAAGCCACAGAACGTTGTCGCTTTCTCCCACAAAAACATCACTTTGCGTACCAAACGATCTCTTTGAAAGCAGCATTCATAAGCCGACACGGTCGCACCAGTGTCCACCAAGGCCATTGTATCTACGCCATCAACAATAACTTGCACTTTGTTCTTGAACATAAACACCGGCGGAGGTATCTCTTCTTGCAGCAAGTCACCAGCGACCTCACCCCCATCGGCCGCGCTGTGTAGTTTTCCTGATGCGGTGACGGGGAGCGGCGACGGGGCGACGGAGACTGGCACAGTCGAGGTGCTGGAGGTGGTGTCACACTTCGGTCGGAGGCAGGAGAACGGTTGCGAAAGTGTCCCCTGCCAGAAGCTGCGTTGGGTCGTGGTTGGGTGGTCCAGTGTTCTTCAAAAGGTGGAACACCAGTCTGCTACGTCCATGGTGGCGGGCGTTCATAGCGTGGTACTCGCGAGCGATCGCAGTACCTTGATATGTGGCCGGTTACACCACAGTTCGTCGTCGCGGCGCTTCGACGTGTTCAGGCACATTGGCATGATTGTTTGCGTAAGTGCGTCGCTGAACATAATCGTTCGTTGGCCGTCGGTATGGGCAGTCGGTACGGAAGCGCTGAAGGTACTGTGATCTCGGGTAATGAGTCGGGCTTCACCGATTGATACGCCGGGATTCCGCAACCTCCGCTGCGTTGACGGATGGATTCTCGAAATTCTCAAGCTGCGAGGTAGCCACGTCTTGCGAAAAACAGCATCGAGAGGCGCCAGCCAGTTTACGCGTCATGTTTTCATGTCTGCGTAGCTCTTCCCGAACGATCTGACGGATGGTTATAGCAAGGTCAGCAGTTCATGTTGTTTCTACACTGGCCACCGTGGTGACATTGGCCTGACGACCAAACTTCGGCGTTATTCTGCGCTGCTTCAATATCTCAAACGTCCGACAGTGGCGAATGACATCTGACACTGAAGTTAGGCTTTCCTTGCTTATTAGAAAGTTGTAGACATCCTCTGCAATGCTTTTCAATAAATGTCCCACCTTGTCTTCTTCGGACATGCTGGCATCTGCTTGCCTACAGAGTCTCAAGATCTCTTCTGTATACATTGTACAGGTCCGCCGGGTAACTGAGCCCTTTGTGCAAGAGTCTGCTCAGCAAGCTTCTTTTTCGCAGCTGTCTTACTGAAACATTTCGTTATCTCATCAACAAAGCGTTCCAATGTAGTCAATATGTCTTCATGGTTCTCGTACCAGACTAGTGCAACATCGGTAAGGTAAAACACCACGTGAGGTAGCTGGGAGTCAGCATCCCATTTGTTCTAGTGGCTTACCCGCTTGTAATGTTTCAGCCATGCGTCCACGTCTTCGTTAGCATTCCCGGAGAAGGGTTGTGGCTCTTTGTGATGCGGCCAAGAACTGCTGGGCGCTCGTTCCCGAGTGTCTGCGTCGTTAGGCATGATGGGCAAGGAAGGAGGCAGGCCGGCGAGGCGACGACTTCGGCAAAGTCTGTAGGGTAGCGGTTCCGTTGTTGGTTGTCCTGCCCCGCACCTCCACCACGCTGTTACGTCCACAGTAGGGGTTTAGGGGTTTATTGACAGAAGGCTTGGACGGCAAGACTTCACAGGACAAAGCGGCCGAGAGATCTTTCAATCTCCAACACTTCTTCTCCCTCAGAGGACATCTGCTATGTAAGCAGTGTATGACACGCTCCGATAACTTCGTTTTCGCGATGTCTGAGCGGATTGAAGGGTTCGCATAAATCTGTCGTAGCTGAAGCTTAAAAGAGTTCCAAACCAGGAAGTCCAGCTCATGATTAAAAAAAACAAGTTTTCGCTACACCTGTCAGGTAGGCAGGTGTAGCGATGCGAGTTAGCTTTGCAGGGCGACGCGAGTAAGCTTTGCTGAGTAGTCCCAGTGGTTATGGACACTCACGTGGTTTCATACTCCTCCGACCAGTCTACAACGTCGTCCCCACGAAGGCCGCCGAACATCGGTGGATCTTTCTGAGTGTGTTGACCAAGCAGCAAAGGGGTTTCTCGTCGGCCCAGGAGTCGTGGATGCTCCAGCGGTAGAGCGCTCGTCTTGCGACATTGCCGAGGTCTGTCACGGCAGATCTCGGCAATGTCGGGAGCTCCAAGGGTGCATCGAAGTGGAAGGCGCAGAGGTACCGGTAGAGCCAAAGGACTGAGGGATCGGACAGCACAATCCACCACTTATGGGACAACGTTCGTTTGTTTTGTTTGAGCCTTAAAAGAATATGACACTTACACACTCTGGGGGATTGGCCAAGAATTCGTAGTTTAAAATTTAGTAGATAATTTATTTATTTATTTATTTATTTATTTATTTATAAATACTGCGGTCTAATTGTTTAGACCATAGCAGAGTGGTACAAATACATGAAAAAGAAAACGTACATTTGGGCAAGAAGAACAACAAAACAATGCAAAGCAGTCGAACAGGTTACAGAACACTTCAAGTCAAATGCTTCAAGTCAAATTTGAACAACGTTGAATGATAAACAACTAATAAATAAACGGTAATGACATAACCTTCTTTAAAATAAACCGCAACTTACTTTTAAACCAGTATATCGGCGAAAGCTTTAACGGAAGGCCTTCTCCAACGACGTTAGCGTTAGTTTTAGCGACCCCACCCAAACCAAGTTGCACCATTGGCCTTTGTCGCGCTTTAGATATCCGTTCAGTCGAATTAATCGAAACTTCGACTACTGGTTATTTCAAAGTCGAATCGAATTATTTGATTTATTATTCGATTCGAATTCGAAACTCGAATATTCACACACCGCCAAATATATGTATATATATTGTGACGCAGCAGTTAACGCGATATTTATGAGGCCTCGAAGACGCGGCGAAGCGACTACGCCCAATAGCAAAGATCACAGTTCAGCCGAATTCCCACAACCGAAGATGAAGAGGCACACACACGATGATAAGCATCCACGAAGAACGGAGATGTGTCTAATGAACGCCCACACTAATTTCTCTCTCACGCAAGAGTGGCCATCCTGGCCACAGCTTAAAGCGAAGAAGAACGTCTTGTAAAGGCTTCATTCGAGATACGTGAACAATCTCGGCAGCGCGGCAGCGGCGGTCCTTTGAAAGAATAACAGGTGCCATGCGATAATTCACGGGTGATGTTTGCTCAAACACATTGTAGGGAGCAATGAAGCGAAATTAAAACTTGTCGCACAAGCCAGGAGTACGCATAGATGTGCAAAGCAGCACTTCATCACCAGGGCTGAGCGACACGACGCGATGAGATGCATCATATTGAAGCCTACGGTCCAGTTGCCTTGCCTCGTTGTTGAGGCGGGCGAGCTGGCAACAATGATGAAGACGACACACGCATTCTTCACTGGAGGACGGAGATGGTTTAACGGGCGCAGAGAAGAAAGAGACGTCAAGGAATGAAGAGGGAAAACGACCATGAACGAGGTAGAATGGCGACTAACTGGTTGTGCGCTGTACGGAGGTGTTGTAAGCAAAAGTGACGAATGGCAAAATTGCGTCCCTGTTTCTGTGGTCGGGATGGATGTAGTACATGGCGATCATGGCTAACAGCGTGCGATAAAAGCACTCAGTCAGCCCGTTCGTTTGGGGATGGTAACTGGAGGTTGTTTTGTGGGTGGTGCCGGAGGCCTCGAGCACTTCGTCGACGAGTTGTGAAAGAAATTCCTTGCCTTGCCGCTTACGATGACACGAGGAGCGCCGTGGCGAAAGATTAGGGCTCGTAGAATAGAGCCCGCAACTTCAGAAGCTGAGGCAGGAATAACGGAAGCTGTTTTGGCGAAGCGTGTCAGATGGTTGACGGCTGTAACTATCCATCGATTACCTTCGAGAGTCACAAGAAGCGGACCGAAGAGATCGACGCCAGCGACCTCAAATGGTTCCAGCGGACACGGGAGTGGTTGCAGTTGTCCGCTTTGAGGTGATGTCGGAAGTTTTCGACGCTGACAAACGGCGCACGATGCAACGTACTTCGGTACACTAGCGGACAAGCCCGGCCAGTAGTAGCGAAAATCTGATGCGGTCATGCGTTTTCTCGAAGCCCAGGTAACCAGCAGTGATGTCGTCGTGATATGCCTCGAGGACTTGAACCAGAAGAGAGCGAGGTAGAACTGGCACCCAGCGCTGACCGTCAGGGCGGTAAATATGGCGGTACAGGACGCAGCTGTCAAGCTTGAATTGCGTCAGCTGCCGACGAAGACGGGCGTTAGGTGGCTCCGAAGTTCCGTCCAGGCGGTCCATGAGGCGCCGGCAGTAAGGATCGGTGCGTTGGTGGGATAAAAATGAACCCCGCTCGTACGAAGAAATCGGGTCCAGGGCAGATATGGACGAAACTTGGGGCGAAGAAACGCCCGAGAGGTCGTGGCGTACGGAAGAAGTGACACCATTATGTGGTTCCGTATGAAGCGGGCAGCGCGAAAGTGCGTCGGCATCCTTATGTTTTTTCCCGACTTGTATGTAATAGTGAAGTTATATTCTTGCAACCTAAGAATCCAGTGACCAAGGCGGCCAGACAAGTTCATGAGTGTCGAGAGCCAGCACAAGGCGTAATCGCCCGTAACCACAGTAAAGTCGCGGCCGTGAAGATAAGGACGAAACTTCCGTACAGACCAAACAATAGCTAGGCACTCCTCCTCGGTGATGATATATGTATATATAATTTTTTTCGCCGTTTGTCGGTACACGGCTTGCATAGGCGATCACCCTCTCACGTGAAGATTCGTCTCGCTGTAGGAGAATACCACCAATGCCTTGACCACTGGCGTCCGTATGCAGGAGCGTGGGCGCGTTTTCATCGAAATGGCAAAGGACAGGTTCGGATGTGAGGCCACGCTTGAGATGGTCTAATGCCGATTCACATTCGGCAGACCACACAAAGGGCACGTTGGATCCGAGCAACTTGTGCAATGGCGAAGCGATTGAGGCGAAGTCTCGAATGAATCGGCGAAAATAGGATGCGAGACCGAGAAAACTGCGCAAATCTTTGGCTTTTTCGGGACGCGGGAAGTGTAGGGCAGCAGAGATCTTGTCAGGATCAGGACGAATGCCGTCCTTGCTAACAACTTTAATTGCCTTGCTCGCAAAGCGACACTTTATGTGTTCAGCTGAAGGCCTGCGCTAGCAAGACACGTGAGAAATTCGTCGAGACGTTGCAAGAGCTGAGGAAAGGTTAACGAGAAAATTACGATATCGCCCGCATAGCACAAGCAAGTCTTCCATTTCAGCCTCACAGAACGATGTCAATCATGAGCTCGAATGTTGCTGGAGCATTGCAAAGTCCGAATGGCATGACGTTGAATTCGTGAAGCCCATCTGGGGTTGAAAACGCTGTCTTTTCTTTATTGTCCTCGTGCATTGGTATTTGCCAATAGCCCGAAGGCAGATCTAGACTCGAGAAGTACTTGGCACCCTGCAGCGAACCCAAGGCATCGTCTATGCGCGGCATAGAGTAGACATCCTTGCGCGTGATCTTATTAAGCGCTCGATAGTCTACGCAGAAGCGCACGGAGCCGTCCTTTTTTCTTACCAAAACAACAGGGGATAACCAAGGACTCGACGAAGGACGTATGATCTTCCGTTGCAGCATATAGGCAATGTTTTCTCCAATGACCTTCCGCTCTGCTGGTGAGACTCAATATGGTCGACGGCGTACGATAGAAGTGCCGTCAGTCTCTGCGCGATGCATGATCATGGGCGTTTGTCCCAAGGATGAGGAATGGGCACGAAACGAGGCCTCATGCTTTTGCAGTAAAGCGAGCAACTCATCCGACTGCGAAGAGGTCAGGTCGGGACTGATGGTCGAAGCAAGAGCAGAGATAAATGGGGAACTTCCAACAGAGAAAAGTTCAGAGGACGCTGGCAGGAGCGCAACAACAGAGAGAGGCTCCGATTCAGTGATGCAAGCCAATGTGGTGCCTTTGGGAATGAGAATTTTTGCGAATGTTTGGTTTGTAGCGCAGAGAAATCCGGAGCCATTGTGAAACCACACCAGCCCTGACGCAATGGCAATCCCTCTTGAGAAACAGCGTGTAGATTGTAGGACAAGCACGTCACCACGGTCAATCACGTCAGACACGGTCGTAAAAAGTCGATGATGAGCTCGGCATCTTCTGCAGCGGTCAAGTCAAGTGGCGAATCTTCCGTATGAAGTTCGTGGCCGGTCTCGGTCACGTGAAGAACATGTTCTCGACAGCAGATGGAAGCGGATGCCGTAGAAAGGAAATCCCATCCTAAGATGACCTGGTGGGCACACGAACTTAGCACGTCGAACTCTATATGTAATGAAGTCCGTCAATGAAAACACGAGCGCTGCACATGGCGGATGGTCTTATAGCGTCCCCTTGAGCAGCGAGCAGTGTAGGTCCATCATAAGGGGTGATGACATTCCTGAGACTTGAACATAAAGAATGATGAATAACAAACAAACAAGCACCCTTGTCTATCAAGGCGTCCACGCGTATACCTTCCACTAAAACCGACACCACATTATACGGACACACTGGAGGAATTTCTGTCCTGTGGTCGATGCAGTTTTTCCTCCAAAAGCTGCACAGTTTAGTTTTCCGAGTGAAGGTCGGAGAATTGAGAGACAGGTCGAAGTGGTGACGTAGAGCGGCGAAGGGGAGACGTAGAGCGGTGTCTAACAGGGTGGTGAGTAGGGGCCGCCTCAGAGGTCATAGTTGGCGATGGAGAGCGATCTGCAAGCGAAGCGTAGGGACGGCGTTGGACAGTGGCCCCAGCAGGACAGTCATCCCGCTCGTATACGTCGTATCCACGACGCTGGTCCTGCTGACGCTTCCGACAAAAGCGTGAAATGTCCAAGATATCCGCAGTAGTAGCAGATTGGACTAGCCGATCGCCATGGTGGGCGAAACGGTTGGCTAGGCGCACTGGATGTCATCGAAGCCAGGTGGGCAGGCGTAGGGTGTGCAGGCATCGATTGAACGCCGCCTGGTGAACCAACTGCGGCGACTTGTGCGTACATCGGCTGGGGTCGAGAGGCCAGAGAGTCCATATACGCTGGACCAGCCATGGACGACAACTTCTCCTTGATGACGTCGCGCAATAGAGTGCCGGAGGCGTGAGGTGAAGTCGGGGCTACTGAAAGGCCAAAAGACTGTGGCTGTTCTCAGATAATAACCCGAATCATCGCATGCAACGAAGTGTCGGTGGTGGTGATGTTTTCGGGGCCGTCCGGCTGGAAACGTTGCACTCAAGCACTGAAGTTCCTCAAGGCGTTGGCACGGGTTGACAACGCGTTACACAGACACGCACGCGCGCGCGCACACACACACACACACACACACACACACACACACACACACACACACACACACACACACACAGATATATATATATATATATATATATATATATATATATATATATATATATATATATATATATATATATATATATATATATATATATATATATATATATATAGTCGAAATTAACACTAGCCGATCACGCACCTTGTGCAGAAATTCGAAATCTCTGTTCATAAAGTCGCCATTGATTTTAGCATATACTCGCTTAATGCTTTCCATTTGAGGATGATGTTAATGGCGTTTTTTTTGTCGCATTCAACGCAAGTCTCGCCGTTAAACACGATTTTTATTTGTGTTTGCCACCCGATGGCGTCGTTAGGATTTCTTTTCTGTCATCCTTATTCTCTCTCTCTCTACATTGCTCCTCCTTTCGCCTTTCCTCGCCTTTCTTCGGGAAACCGAACTCTACATGGCCGTACCATGGACTGCAGAACAGAAATTGAATGTGCCACTCGAACGCTGCTGGTTTCATTTATGTTATTGTCTCCTGTCTCCATCGTGGGCGGCTACTGCCACAGGAAGACCGGAAATATCTAGCTGGTAACCTGCCCGCAAGGCGAATGTTTTCGTTGACATAGACGAAAGATACATAGAACCACAGCCATATGCAGCTTCCCTGTAAAGCCACAGCACATTAACTGCAGTGGTGCGCGTTTACAACTAATATTTTCTTAACCAGTAAGCAATATTTATTTAACTGTTCTATTGTTCCGTTTTGGAAGTATATTTGTAATCGTCAGCATGTCATTTGCAAGGCTCCAAGCCATTTCAAATAACCTGAGAACCGAGCATCGATTCCATGCTGAAATGTGTTCTTTTTTTCATTTCGCAAAATCGGAAATATATGGGCCGTAATGCGTGGAAGAAGTTGCATGTAGTATGTGCATACCGATGACCATGTTCAACGAAGCCGGTGGAAACCGGTGCAGCGACGGTTTCAAATAAGTGTTGAAAGGGGCTGTTGAGGCCGCTTCTCCACTAAACGGCGCGAAAGTGAGCAGGAATCTTTTACAGAAAAGCTGTGTTAGTCTAGCCTGTGCTGTAGTAACGAAAGAATTCCAGGGCTCGTGCCTTTTGGACACAACTTTAATATGAACTAACAGACAGTTAAAGCAAGAAAAAATAGAGAATGTTATTGGTAGTAATTAATTTAAAGCGGACGAAAAGACAACTTGCCGCCGCTAGGAACCTTCGAATGACGCTTCCGATGCTTTAAATATTGAGCTAGCGCGGCGGTCATTCTCCTGTACACTTTATTTGGTTTATCTGTGCATTTTAAATCTGGGAGTGTTAGTCAACACAGCTCTTAGCCAGGACGGAGAGTACGAAACGTTCACATTTTTTTTGCCTGCTGGCGTCACGAGCAAGTGATCTTTTTTATGTTTTTATTTCACTCGGTTACAATGCAACACACACGAGGACAGTAGAAGGAAAACGGACAACACCGCGCTGTGTTGTCTTCTATTGCTGTGTTGCCTTCTATTGTCCTCGCGTGTGTTGCGCTCTAACCGAGTGAAAAAATGAATCCCAACCAACTGGCCCAACTTGCCGTTTTGACGATCTGTTTACGCGCTGGCAGCTGACCAGTAATCACACGTATGCTATCTGAACGCATGAAGTCTGCCGAAACGAGACCCTCGCTATGAGTGAGCGTAAAGCGGGAATTGTTAGCGGCTTATTTATTTATTTTGTTAGGCACAGCGTTAATGGGAACTCACCGACATTCAAGCCAAGGAATTTAGAGGGAATGTTATTTGTAGTCATTATACTATAAATGGGAAGAAAGTAAAGGGGACGAAAAAGACAACTTGCCGCCGGCACAGACCGAACCTGCAACCTTCAAATAACGCGTCTGATCTTGTAACAATCCGAAGACTCCTAAGTGCGAGCTCGCAAAACTGCGGCAATAGGCCAGAGAAGGACCAAGAAGTCATAAACGGGAGCTCGCGAAGCGGGGAGGCAACTCGACAGCGGAAAGCAGACAACTCTGAACTGCGAGCTCTGGAAGGTGAGGCAACTCGCCAGCGGAGAATCGACGACTCTCCGAACTACGAATTCGCGAATCTGAGGAGATTAGCCAGCGGAAAGCAGACGACTCCGAAGTGCGAGCTTGCTAAGCTGAGGCAATTTGCCTGCGGAGAGCTGAAATGCGAACTCGTGAAGCCGAGAGAACATGGCAACGGAGAGTGGCCGCAACTAGCAGCTGCGTAGCCAGAAACTAGTTTCGGTGGTCACTTGGTCTTGAAGGGACATTGACACCAGTCAGGTAAGTGCGGTCAGGTTTCATGTTCTGCTTCGTATCTCATGACAGAAAGAAATTTTGGCAGAACACGTGCCTGGTGCGCCACCCTCTGGCTACGCCTCTGCCCCTAGTGAGGGCAGCAAGAGACACTTCAAGGTATGCTGTAAGGGGATTCATGTGGTGTAGACAGCTGTACACTTTATGCCAGCGAATAGAGAGCTCAGGGGAGAAATTGCAAGTCATTATTGCTGGATTGGACTGGGAGAACAGAGCGGTAGATCTGAAAATCAATTTGCAGAAAACTAATGTAATGCTTCTTAGATCTCGCAAGAGGACAGCGCTTTGCCATAGGTATAGCGAGGCGCTGGTAGATGTAAGGGAATACGTATATTTAAGACAGGTAGTGACCACAAATCCAAACCAAGAGACTGAAGTAGCTTGAAGAATAAGAATACAGTGGAGCGCATTTGGCGAAAATTCTCAAATCTTGAATACTAGTTTACCAGTACCCTCAAGAGAAAGGTACATACATAACAGCTACACCCCAATGTTACTTACTTTAGGGGCAGAACCATATCATGCACGAAAATAGTTCAACTTACAGTTGGGACGACGCAGAGAGCCATCAAAACGAAAATTATAAGTTGAAGCTTAAAGGGCAAGAAAAAAGCAGAGTGGGCCTGGGAACCAACGCGTGTTAAGGACATGTTAGTCGAAGTCAAAAAGCGATAGGCGTGTACATTATTTGTGACGAGAAGGCAACCACTGGTAATTAAGCGCAAGAGACTGAATCCCAAGAATAGCAAGCGCGCCAGGCGAAGGCAGAAAAATATGTGAGCAGATGAGATGAAGAAATCCGCGGGAACTACGTGGTGACAGGAAGCACATGACCGGATGAATTGGAGAAACACTGAAGAGGCCTTTGCCTTGCCGTGAGCGTAATCAGGCTGATGTCGATGATCGTGTTAATGTATACAGTGTCAGAACCACAAATGACCTATCTGGGCTCCGGTCGGCCGCCTCGAGCCAGTAATGCCTTCCTTTTCCCCTTTTCAAAATGTCGCCATGGGCATGATCCGATCGTTTCCTCGTTCTACACAAGGCAACCGGTGGATATTTCTGTGCGCTGGCTCCCTCCCCGGTATGGGGAGACGGTAGGCCTGATCTACGCCATGGCATCCAAGGCTTCTGTGTAGCGGTGTGTATTCGAAACGTCGAATATTCGAATATGAGAAAAGCTTCTGTGTTGAGGCAATAGAAAAAAAGGAACGACCGGCAGATCCCACGCACCCGGGGGGAATCGAAGGAATGCGAAGCTGCCAGCAAAGTGAGGCATTCATGTCAGTCACGGCGCACATGTCATGCATGTCAATATTTTCATGTTACCACCTGTTATATATGTTCGTCACACAGTCACTTCGCGCAATACCAATTTTAGTGTATATCAAGTGATTGAAACGGCAGCGAGTGCACCATGAGCGTGTAATGACATACATGACATGCATGTCATCATATTCATGTTATCACCTGTCATATATGCTCGTCATAGAGTCACTTTGCGAATACCAATTTTGGTGTATATCAAGTTATTGAAACGGCAGCGAGCGCACCATGAGCGTGTCATGACATACATGTCATCCCTGTCATTATGTTCATGTTATCGCCTGTCGTATATGTTCGTCATACAGTTACGTCACGCAACACCAATTTTGGTGTGCATCAAGCGAGCGAAAGGACCGCGAGCGCCTCGACACCATGACATGTAAATCATGCCTTACATGACATGCGTGTCATGATCTGCACCTGAAGACTTTTCAGTTACGTTTGTCGTACACTTTTGTCATGGAATACAAATTTTGGTATATACCAAGTTAATGAAACAGCTGCAATAGCGCCATGACCGTGGTAAGTAAATCATGCCGTTTATGACATGCGTGTCATGATTTTCATGATATGAGCTGTCACTTACGTTCGTCATACAGTCATGTTATACCATGCCAATTTCGGTATACATCCCATTAACCAAACGACCACGAGAGCACAAAGTCGTAAGCGCCTAGATAGATAGATATATACTTTCAAAGTCGCCGAAGTTCGTTAAGAAATGCTTCGCATTTAATACTTGAGTGTTCAATGCGACTCGAAAGTGCTTTTAGAACTCGAAATATTCGTACACCACGGAATTTCATAGCACGTATTGAAACCAGCACAAATGATTACATACCTGCGCTAAATTTTGCGAAATTTCAGACACAAGCCGACAAAATAATTTGTCACCACATTACTCATTTTGCAATGCTAGCGCTTTTGGAAATGATGTGTGTTCAAATGAAAAGGTACGAAATGACACTGTGTATAAAATGAAGACGTTACTCAAAGTATACGCCATAGGCCTGAGCACAACGATCCAGTTGATCAACGAGTCGCAGGATTCCTTGTTTCCAGAATTCCAGTGGCCATCAAGAGACCCGGTCCTTCACAGCGTGCTCGAGTTCGTCGTCCGAGTTGAAGCGCTTCCCTTTCAGATGTTTTTTCAGAGGATCCAACACATGGCAATCGCAGGGCAAGCATGTCCAGGCTGTAGGGCGGATAGTCAATCTACTCCCACTTGGACTTGGCCAGTTCCGTGTGTGTGTGACCCAGGAGACGAGTAGACGCGCGTTATTATGAAGCAGAACCACGCCGTATACGTGAGCAGCCCGGTCATTTGTTCTTGATGAACC
Source organism: Rhipicephalus appendiculatus (assembly GCA_030522465.1). NCBI lineage: Eukaryota > Metazoa > Arthropoda > Arachnida > Ixodida > Ixodidae > Rhipicephalus > Rhipicephalus appendiculatus. The sequence continues at coordinate 5,316 of JALIZH010019713.1, read as the reverse complement.
TGCGCAGGCTTGGCAGTGTCTCACACAGCCTTTCCCGTATACGGTCACCATACAGCGATGAATGGTGGCCGGTTTACCACCTTCCGCTGTCAGAAATCGGATAACGCCTCAGTGCTCCTCAATCGTGGAGTTTTGCCATGTGAATGCCATCCTGTCCTCACGCGCACAGCCGCATCAATTGGACGGCGCCTCTGCTCTCTCCTGCGCATGCGGGAGCCTTCGTATGCTCCAGTACACGGCACAAACTCCAATCGCATCCCTAATGTCTCGCGACGTTCTCCCATAGCGGCATAGGCATCCATGTTAACGGTTACGTTGTTACGACGTTTCGTACCTTTTCACTTGAAGACCCCTCGTAGCAGTATTCAATTGTAATCGCCACAGCATGGCGTTGCGTATCAGAATGGCCACGTTGTTAAATAGAATGCCAAAATTATAATGAACAAAACCACCGAAACAAGAGGGAATTCATTGCAAAACTAACGATGTATAAAAATAAGGGAACGCAGCGTTATTCTGGGCTATCCTAAAATTAAGGACCTGGAAAGAGCATCGCGTCGCTCAGGTGTCACCGCTTCTAACCCTTGAAAAAGCATGCATGGAGGATTAAGCTTTGAGGAGAAGCTAAACCATATCAGGACTGTCGTGTTTTGTAAACGGCCGTTTTCGCTGTATGGAGCAACTGTTACATGCACGCCAGTGCCGCCGCTTTCCGAACATACCAATCAGTTATCCTTCGTCTATGAAAACATTAAAAAACAGCAAATGCGGTGTTAGCAGTAGTGTCGTGCAATGTATAATTTCCCGTAAATTAATTTGCTTTACAACAACCTTACTTTTTGATGTCTGGTCTATGAAAATTTTCTTTTTTATTTTTTATTTTTGGAAAAGTCAGCAGCTGTACTATTCTTATTCGAAAATACTTGATCCGTACTTCGTTTTAATTATTCGAATTCGCATCGAAGTTGCGTATTTGATATTCGCTCACCACTTCTGAGTTCATGCTGCATTCAGTCATACTCTGCCACGGACCGCCTCGCGCTATGATAGGTGGTCCCGGCCGCCGAAGTACGGGCAACATTTAGGAAGAATTACTTCGTTTGTGTGCCTCCAAGTTGCGAAACTCAAAAGCTTCTCATCCACAGACCAATGGCCTGTGGACCGAGCACGATATTGAAACAATGATTAATATGTTATCAATGCACGTTGTTTCAGACCACAAGAACTGGGATGAACTACTACCATTGGCGACGTATGGTTTCAACTCCGCGAAGTACAGAAGGAGCAGTTATAGCTCAATCTTCCACCTTTACGCTCACCTGCTCCCACATAATCTGGAAAGTAACTTAAGTTTAGTCATCCGTGAAGACACGGCTACCGAAGAGTCTGTGTGTGGAACGGAGGAGGCCCTCCTACTTGGCCACTTACGTACAGGCGTGAGCAAAAGTGTGCAGACCACGGGATCGCGTGGCCGAATGCATCGACGCGCCATCTAGCGACGTGACGCCTGCTGCGGTGCGCATGCGCGTCCCATCATATCAGTTGGCCTCACATGTCGCTCTGTCTGACGCTGTTACAGCGCTCGCAGCCAAAACGACAACTGGGTGTCGCTTTGTTTGCTCCACAGAATCTGTGCTGTTCCTTTACGTAGCGGCTACGACGAGGCCGGTTCAAGCGCCAGGCTCGATCGCGTCGTTTTTTACACCAGTTAATTAGCCGAACTAAGCATAGCTAGCATCGCATAATCTGAAGCCAAGCACAGAAAATTAAGTCTTCTCAGCCCAGCTAGCCTTTGTCGCGTTAACCCAAGTTAAACTAAATGAGCCTAGTTAAGTCAAAGTAAGTATAGCCGAAACTAATCTTACTTGAGCAGTGCGCACGGTATCACCTAATGAACTCAGGCGTAAGTAGGTTTAATTAAGCCTAGTCCAGCTTGCTGTTTTCATGTTACGCGAAGTTAAGCTCAGATGAGCCCAGATAAGTCGAGGTAAGTATAGCCAAATCTAATTAAGCATAATTGATCATACTATCTCTTAATTTAGCCGAGCGAAACTAGCCTAAATAAGGCAAACCTAACCGTGGCCAATTAATCCAAGTCGACTTTCTCATGAGCCCAGAGAAGCCAAGCCCAAGAAGATACTAATTACTCCTTACCGACTCCAAACTAATTAAGCTCATTCACGTATAATTAGTGTTAGTTAAGGCGAATACTATTTATGCTTGATTAATTAGCCGGAGATCCAACCAAAAACACCCTAGATACTGGAGTTTCAAGTGACGTAATTACGCTAATTATGCATAACTAAGCTACTTAGGCAGGGTCATGGTAAGTGTAGATAAATCTGATTAAATGTGGTTGATCAAGGTACCACCAAACTAATCGTATCGTAATTGGGTCTAATTAAGCAATATCTCATTAAACCCAATTAACGTAATTAAAGTCGAATTCTCATGAGCTCAGAGAACCCGAGCTCAGGAATGTACTAATTACTCCTGACCGAGTCGAGTCTCATTAAGCTAAATTAGATGTAGTTAGCGATAACACTAATTATAAGTATTAGTGATTAATGTGTGTGACATCGAAGCCCACCCGACGTACTCTATTTTGTGTGCTTGGCTTCATCAGGTTATGCGATACTAGCGATGTATACTTCGGCTATCAACCGGCGTAGAAAACGACGCGAGCCCGGTGCTTGAACCGGCCACGTCGCAGCCGCTGCGTAAATGAACGGCACAGATTCCAATGCAGATTCTATGGAGCAAGGAAAGCGACACACAGTCGTCGTTTTGGCTACGAGCGCGGTAACCGCGTCAGACAGAGCGGCATGAGAGGGCAACTGATAGGACGGGGACGACGCACGCGCCAATGCATGCGCCCCGCAGCACGCTTCACGTCGCTAGATGGCGCGTCGATGCATTCGGCCACGCGATCCCGTGGTGTGCACACTTTTGCTCACGCCTGTACATTGGTTTCCCAAAACTACTTCAAAACACAGTACGACAGTGAACAGAAAAATTTTATTTATACTTCCTCAGGCCCTTCAATAAAGTTCTTGACTGACTGACTGACTTCTTGTGAGTTCCTGGCGCTGTGCACATCAAGCAAACATTTCTTTTGCCAAAGGCTACTCGTGGACTATGCTGGGTTGTGTGTTATTCTGGATTGTCTCAGAAAGGCCAAGTACAAAATTATGGCAGAAGCTTCTAAGAATGTGAAGGCGAAACTTAGTGGGGCCTTGTATTGATTTGCCGTTGAACTTCTTGGTGAGCACACCGCTGACCCTTCTGTTGCACTTTCCGATGAATGCTCTGCTAATCTGCTATTGAACTTTGAGGCTAACGTCCCGCTGATATGCTGTTGAACTTTCTGATGAAGGCTCTCATAGGTCGCTGCCGCAGCTTCATCTATTGGCGCTTCCGCCGAAGGCGTTTACTACGCGGGGAATTTCGAGCTGTTGTGGCCCCTTCCGTCGTCGCGTGCTTTATCTGTTTTCACCACCCATGAGAAGAGTTTGGTCACGCGATGTTCTTGCTTTTAAGGCGAAAGCCTTTAATGTCTCATGCTCACGTCCGTCCGGTGTCCGTCCGGCGTCCGGTGTCCGTCCGTCCGTCCGTCTGTCCGTCCGTCCGTCCGACCGCCCGGTGTCCGTCTGTCCGTCCGGTGTCCGTCCGTCCGTCCGTCCGTGTGTCCGTCCGTCTATCCGTCCGTGTGTCCGTCCGTCCGTCTGTCCGTCCGTTCGTCTGTCCGTCCGTCTGTCCGTCCGTCCGTACGTCTGTCCATCCGTCCGTCCGTCCGTCCGTCCGTCCGTCTGCCTGTCTGTCTGTCTGTCTGTCTGTCTGTCTGTCTGTCTGTCTGTCTGTCCGTCCATCTGTCCGTCCGTCCGTCCGTCCATCTGTCTGTCTGTCCGTCCGTCCGTCTGTCCGTCCGTCCGTCCGTCCGTCCGTCCGTCCGTCTGTCCGTCCGTCCATGTCCGTCCGTCCCGTCCATTCGAGCTCTGGTACGGAGCCAGGTGGCCGCCGGGATGCGCAAACGGACGCCGGTCGCGTCGGACTCTACAGCGCTCGCTCTTTCCTTGCGTAGCTTCGCTGTGCCCAGCGTTTGCAATCATTCTGACCGACGCCGTCTCAATGGACACAGGCGTTCACGGAATACACTTTCGAATTTACAAAGGGCCCGTCAATTTAAGCGCTGGAACGCTATGGCGTTTGCACGATGCACAAAGCGCGAGAATATACTAACGCATGCGAACGGAGGAAGATTAGTCTGGCATCTCGCTGCGACTCGCGGTAAAAAATTAAAAAAAGAAAACACGCACACATTCGCTTTGTGTGTTATCCCACTGAGAGTGTAAAAGAAAAAAAAAATGCCCCCACCTCCCCGAAGGGAATCGTGAGGAAATGCGAATGCATTTCGCGCGCGCCTCACTCCATTTATGGGGTCCATTTATGGTTGTGGTTTCGAAGAAGGAAAAAGGCGCCTAATTTCTGCAGCCCGGTCGGGAGCACGGCGCAGCGCCTGTTTTTTTTATTTTTTTTATTTTTCTTATTTTTATTTTTTTTCTTATTTTTTTATCGCGGGAGCTCCGCCGAGCTCCCGCGATGCGAGCGCCCTCACGCACCAGAGCGCGCTCCTCCTCTCCACTTTGCTAGGGGCGAAGATAAGCGCGCGCGCCCGCAGCTGTTGCTATGGGAAGAGGGAGTGAGAGCGGAGAGATAACACCTGCCGGCGCGCGGACACCTCCCCTCCCAACCTATCCTCCTCGCCGCGGACAACGCCGGACAACGCCGGATGCCTGACATAGCCCGACTAAGAAATGCATTCGCATTTAAAAAAGACATGGCATAGTCAGTGGAACAGGCCACACGCTTTCGCCGAACACACTTTAGAATGTACAAAGTCCTTCAATTTTTTTTGAGTTTTATTGCAATAGCAATTACAGGGTTACTCGCGGAGCATTTTCGTCATCGCCGTCGGAGTCGCCATCATGTGCCGTATTAAGCACAAGTCGATAACATCTCTCCGCACTTCGTATGTTTTATGCGTGGGAAGCGTGCGAAGGCTCGATACGGGCGCTGCTCAAGCAGCAATGAAACGTGCCGGCCGGCAACGTAGCGCGAAGGAGCATGAATGGGTGAGTGGGCGGGAGGGCGCTGCGTCGCTCGGGCAGCAACTGGAAACTTTGATCAAACTTGAGCGACAGCAAACGCTCATTCGCGCTATCTCGTACAGATGTGCCGAGGTCTCATACCCTTGCACGTTCTTTGGCCCCACCGCTTACTTCGAGTTGAAGCGATACACACCACAAAAACTGCTTT